>JASCZW010006063.1:0-132937 GCA_034211315.2 Aedes japonicus
CATAATAATTTAAATTATATATAACCTATTAGAAAAATTTTTTGAAAAAAAACTGTTAAAATATAAATCCCAAAAACACCAGTAATGATAAAAATGATAATGATGGTGATAAAGAAGATTGATAATGGTTATGAATAAACAATGTCCTTTATGATAATATATAGTCGAGGGATATTATAATATGAACTGAAAATTACATCTGTGCCGACTGCTGTTTTGTTGCAATTGTAGACAAACTTCCGCATCCATTATGAACCAGAAAATTTAGACAATGTATGACTGCCATGAGAAAAAAAATTAATATTAAATGTTAAATTATTTTCTAATACCTGATGACCTGGTAGACCTGAAAGATATGATAATGGAAAATTATGACATGATTTACCGGTCGCACCCCTCACTTCGCTATTGTCAGATTGACAACATTGCCCAAGCTACGCCAACCAGCGTCTCCATGTTTCAGCTGGCAGTCTTTTGTGATCATATGACTCGTGGAGGCGTGAGGTAGGAACTTGTGAGGACCAGAGGTCGGTCGCACCCCCCTGCCAAGTTGCCAACTCACCATTTGTAGCCCCTAAAAATGCAATTCTTCTTACTGAAAAACGCAAAATCCCATATGAAACTTCAAGGCGATAGCTAAACGATTTTGAAAAATTAAAAATAAAAATTCACAGATGGTTTTGGAACATTTCCAACCATACTTGAATATGTATGTTCGTAAATTCTTTTTTTTTTTGGAAAATCTACACAACCTAAATTCAAAATTCTGTGGAAAAGGTGCTCGTTTGTCATACAATTTGCACATGTTGTTTGCGATTGTCCAATTAAAGAACAATTAATGCTAGAATTAACAGAAACAATTGCTTGCACAACAAGTTGCTTCCCCATTATTCCAGATTAACACTACAGTGTTTTTCTGATAACAACGATGATTTCGTTGAGCAGCATATCAGTCCACCAAACTGCCCCCAACTGCGACAGATCGAAAGCTACTGGGCAATCGTCAAGCGGAACCTAAAAATGGCAAGTGCAGGGGCCCACAACCAATTGGTGAGCAGCTTGCAGGAAAAACTACTGTGTAGAACTGTGTAGTCAAGGGTCACATACTCTAATCTTATAAAGCATAAAATTAAGTTATAAAGTTCAGAACAAAATGATTATGAAAGAAAAAAACTTTAATGTACAGCCCCATTGAGTTGTACGGAATAATGACGTAGGACTACGCAACTAAATGGAAACCATTCATATTGAACAATGCAATATTCGTTGAACTAACCCTTTCAGGCCTAAACTTTTCCAAGCCTTATTATATAAGCAATTTGGTGACTGCAGATCTACAGTTGTAACAGTAGCTCAATCCGCTTTACAATGTTATGATATATATTCAAACATATTCAATGACTGCCATGGAAGACCAACCGACATTATAAGCTAATCTTGGGATATTCATGCCAAACAAACTAACTTTACTTTGTATAGTCTATAAAGCTACTGTAACAATTGTGGACCTTATGTTTTTAATGACCTAAAACAAGATTATCCTATGCTGTCTGTGGATATTTCAGAATATTCATTGAATATGTTTAACTAGTAATCGCAGTTTTGTATAGCTCAAGACGCTACGGTTACTACTGTATATCTTAAGTTCTAAGCTCAAGTCAGTTTTTATGAACTTGAACATTGTAAGATAATCTGATAATGACTGGGTGACCTTACAGAAGATTCACTGAATGTGTTTGAATGCATATCGTCACCTATCATAAAGGGTGTTCCGATCAAAATTTGGTCAATATTGTTCGATTGGGCGGAGCTCTGGCGTGTTGGAAGGGTTCTTGTCCTGAGGCACCACTTGAACGTTGTTGGCAGCACACCACTCCATGGCCTTTTATCCGTAATGGCGGATGATAAATCCGGCCAAAATAGAACGAAACAATTGTGTTGCTTCAGGAAAGGCAGTAGACGTTTTTGTAGGCACTCGCTCAGATAAATTTCCTGGTTGACGGTTCCGGTCGCAATGCAAACGTTGCTCTTCAAGCCACAGATACAGATGGCATGCCACACCAGATATTTCTTCGCGAACTTTGACAGTTCAATGTGCTCGAAAATATTTGCCACCTTTTCCCGTCCGGTTGTCGTATAAGATTCCTGTCCAGTAATCTGTTTGAAGTTTGCTTTGACGTGTAAGTCGACAGTTCAGCTCGTCTTTTAGCTCTCTTCACGGTTGAAGGCGCCACTCCCAGCTTCTTTGCGACATCTCGGACGGAGGGGTTGGGGTTCCGCTCGAAACATCGGGCAACTCATTTTGTCGCCGCTGTGGCCTCCGGCTTTCGGTTTCTCCTCGATTCAGCTTTCCTGGCTGTCGGCAAACGTTCACCGAACACTTTCAATACATTGGTAACAGTTGATTAAGCCACGTTCAACAATTTCGCTAATTTGGCGCGAGAGTAGTTTGGATTTTTGCCATGCACATGAAAAATTTTAATGCGTTGCTTCTCTTCCTTCGGCGACATTTTGTTAACTGAAGTGCTAATCTCAAAATCAAAGTAAAGGCATGGTGCTACACGCACACATCTTCAAAATGAGGAGATTTGCAAAATTTTTTAATGCACGATGAAAGGAAATGCGTCAAGTTTAAGTCGACCAAGTTTTGATCGAAACACCATTTGGGGTATAAAGGTCTTCAACTTTGATCCGTCTCACGAAACACCACTCGTAGCCAGTATCAACGTAACTGTTCTGCCTGCTAAATTATAAAGGCCAGAATGATGAAGCTGAATGATTTTGCCAACAAGATCAGCGCTCTCCTTCAAGCACTTAAGTTTACAATTCTACGAACATCTAGTATTGATTTTCAATAAATGCCTTCGGCTTAGCTAATTCTTTTCGTGTTGGAAGTTAGCTAAAATCATCCCCAACCAGTGCATTATTGCATTGATTGAAGGTCGAAACCCTGCAAAACGGCCTTACATCAAGAGAAAAAGAATTTTGTTTTTGCAAGACCATGCGCCGGCGCACAAGAGCATCACAACCACGGCTAAAATCAAGGACTTACGGCTCCAATTGCTTCCTTACTTTACCAATCAAACCCAACCAGCGTGGCCTCTGCGTCCGTTCGTTTTCGAGAACCATTTTAAAAGGGCTTTCGTCCGACATTCTTACGACATGCCCACCCCATCGTAGTCGATGTGTATGATGGGAGGTTCTCCCAGCAACTGATGCAATTCGTGGTCCATTCGTCTCCTCCATGTTTCGTCTTCATCTACACTCCACCGAGGATCCAAGTAATAATATTAGTTTAATTCCAACCGTATAGCACTCCTCTCGGCTTTGTTGCTAAAACTACATTCACAGCTGTTTTGTCCACCAACACCTCCTCTATGCATCTTTATAGCTAAAATGTGTACAAAGTGGCCCACTATACACACGGTTGTGCAAACAAATGTATAAAACCTATACAAAACCATAAAGATTTTGAAAATGTTCCAGTGAAAGATGTTATGACCAATTGAGAACCTTCATAAAACCTATTGGTTGCCATCAAAACCAGCATAGAGCCAAATGGCCACAGCTGTCAAACTTCACGATAATATCGTGGTTGTTTTTTGTTGTTCTGCTTTGTTCGATTCTTTGCTCTTCTGATTCATTTAACAGTAAATAATATCCAATAAAAAAAAGTCCTAGTATTCCGGGCAATTTTGTTTGATAGCAAAATATCTAAAACAAATTGAGTTTTTTTTATAGCTTATCATGCTCTAAATTATATGCGCATATAATTTTATGGTGAATACTAGCCGAACCCGGTGCGTGCGCTGCTACGCTTGCAACTAAATGAAGGAAAATTTAATGTAACTGGCACTTTTATGGTTTTTTTTCGGAATGAGTTTTTTTTTCTTGAATAAGCAGGGGTTCAAACTTCTATCAAAACATGCTTCTTACCCGAGAAATACACGTTTTGTGTTTAAGTATCCTGGATAATTCTCATTTTTGGTAGAAATTTGTGTTTCATTTGTATGGGAGCCCTCCCTTCCAGAAGGGGTGGTTTCTCAAACCACCATACAATGATTGCCTTCAAAACCCCCCACATGCCAAATTTGGTTCCATTTGCTTGATTAGTTCTCGAACCATCACACGGGGCTCTTCGATTATAATAAAAATTTGAGTTTCAAAAAGGGGAGGGGTCTTGAACCACCATAGAAACATTCTTGCCTTCAAAACCCCCCACATGCCAAATTTGATTCGATTTGCTTGATTAGTTCTCGAGTTATGAAGAAATTTGTGTCTCATATGTATCAGAGCCCCCCTTCCTGAGAGAGTAGGGGTCTCAAACAATCATAAGAACCTTCCCCAGCCCCAAAAACCCCTTCATATAAATTTTCACGTTGGTCGGTTCAGAAATTTCCGAGTCTATAAGGGTCTGACAGGCAGACAGACAGACAGAAATTCATTTTTATGTATATAGAAATCTACCCTCCAAAAACCTCCACATGCCAAATTTGGTTCCATTTGCTTGATTTGTTCTCGAGTTATGCTGAAATTCGTGTTTTATTTGTATAAGAGACCCCTCTTTCAGTGAGCGGAGGAGTTTCAAACCACAATAGAAACATTTCTTGCCTTCAAAAACCTCCACATGCCAAATTTGGTTCCATTAACTTAATAAGTTCTCGAGTTATTCAGAAATTTGTGTTTCATCTGTATATGAGCCCTCCTTTCAGAGAAGGGAGGGGCTCGAGTCAACTTAGAAATATTTCTTGCCTTCGAAAACCTCCACATGCCAAATTTGGTTCCATTAACCTGATAAGTTCTCGAGTTATTCAGAAATTTGTGTTTCATTTGTATGGAAACCCCCCTCCCGCCCCCTTCCAGATGGCGGAGGAGTCTCAAACTTCCATAGAAACATTTATCTCCTCCAAAAACCTCCACATGCCAAATTGGGTTCCATATGCTTGATTAGTTCTCGAGTTATGCACAAATTTGTGTTTCATTTGTATGAGAGCCCCCCTCTTACAGAGGGCGGAGGGGTCTCGATTTACCTTAGAAACATTTCTTGCCTTCAAAAACCTCTACCTGCCAAATTTGGCTCCATTTACTTGATTAGCTCTCGAGTTATGTAGAAGCTTTTGTTTCATTTGTATGGGAGCACCGCCCCCCAACCTAACAGAGAGAGAGGAGGGGTCTCGAACTATCGTAGAAACATTTATTGCCTTTAAAATCCCCGCATGCCAAATTTGATTCCATTTGCTTTATTAGATCTAGAGTTATGAAGAAATTACAGTTTCATTTGTATGACAGCACCCCTTCTAGGAGAGGGGAGGGGTCTCAAACCACCATAAAAACATTTTTCTCCTCCAGAAAACCCCACATGCCAAATTTGGTTCCATTTGCTTGATTAGTTCTTGAGATATGCAGAAACTTCTGTTTCATTTGTACGAGAGCCTCCCTTTCTAGAGAGGGGAGGGGTCTCTGACTATCATAGAAACATTGCTTGCCTCCAAAAACTTCCTCATGCTAAATTTGGGTTCCTTTGCTTGATCAGTTCTCGAGTTATGCAGAAATTTGTGCTTCACTTGTATGGAGCCCCCTTTCCAGAGAAGGAGGGGTTTCAAACCATCATAAGAACCTTCCGGTGTCCAAGACGAATCCAACAAAGCAATAATCTTGCCGAACGGTCCTTCCGTTCGCGAGTTAAATCGTGACAAAGGAAACCCCAACTCCTTTTTATTTATATAGGGTATGTGTCCCTTGACTCAGCCTATTATGCAACCATCGATTACATTTTTGATTATAACTCTTAAAGTTTTCAAGCCGAAGGCGAGATTCAACTAGTTCTACACTTGCTAAAATATGTTTGATAAGACATTTGGTAGTTTGTATCACGAAAAGTTACACAACTCTTTTTATCAAGTCAGAAACTTCCAAGGGATATGGATTTAATGTCGGTCTACAGGCACCAAATTGGGTCTATTTATGGATGCAACTTCGTCCCATTTGATGGATTTATTACTAAATGCAGTCTTTGTACGGTTCTTTTCTTCTTATTCTATAAATTAAGGCATTGCCAGCTGTATTCG
Organism: Aedes japonicus; assembly: GCA_034211315.2. NCBI lineage: Eukaryota > Metazoa > Arthropoda > Insecta > Diptera > Culicidae > Aedes > Aedes japonicus. The sequence goes on from JASCZW010006063.1 coordinate 6,069, forward strand.
CTTTACTTAATACAAAATTTCACAAAACAAACTAAAGTAAAACTGCGTTGAAAAACATAAGTGATGTTCATATATGATTTACTAGCCATTCAATAATGAAAACATTATAATTCACTATACAACGTTAGTTCGTTCGGTTTGTGTTTAGATGAGCTACTTAAATATAAGCAACCGCAAACACATGCATTTTCACTTTAAATTTTACCAATAACAACCTTTTCACTACGTTATTGATACAACAGGCCATAGTTAGGAACATACAAAAAAATTTGTCCCCAACATTGGGTCTATGATTTGCTTGTAAAATCTTTGTTATTTTAGCAATGTGAACAGTTAGTTTGTAACGTGAAGCTGTTTTCTGTACATCCCGGCGGCATTACTTGCTTTATCAATTTAATTATGCCAAATTTAGATCACTTGAAGATCGTGTAGTTCATCTGTTCAGCTTAACCAGTGAAATCGTGATGCCCCAAAAGTTCAAGAAATCGAAATTTAGGCGGAAGTGAAAAACTATAAGTTGATTAATATTGTCTCAATTGCTTCGGATTACATCGGTCATTCTAATAGCAACATGATAATGTCTATTATTGCTGAATTAATGACTTATTTGGTACATAGGCCGAATGAAGGAGCTAGGCTAACATTACATCCCCTTACCCTAGATTGGCACGATAAGAGCCGAAAATAAATGCGCCCCGGAGATTATGCGAATTTACATCAACAAACACAAAATTGAAATAAATTTATTCGATAAATTAATCATGATTTTCCTAGGATTCATGAATTTCCTGAAAATTCATGGAATTCAATAAGGTTTTCAAGAAGAATACTCTGTATTACATTTAAAATTTGGAATTTATTTTTCCACATTTCAATTATTGTTTCAATATGGCGATTGGAAGAAATCACAGTTTACCCAAAAAGCCAACTTATCTTCGCCATGGCTACTTTAAAACTATTTGGTCATTTGGTGACTTTCCTCAATGCCAATTTGCCGTTTGATGCATTTACTGGAGGCAAAATAGTTTTAAAATTCTTAAAATAAGATAAATGAATGAGTCCTAAAAGTGCATTTCAAAACAGCATTTTACGAGTTCATTAAGTCAAAATAAAACCTTTGATAGGAGTAAAAAGAACATTGGAAGACAAGGTTTTAAGATCGTTGTAAAGAAGCTGTGTAGGTTCTCATAAACCCGACTAACACTTGAAATCTATTGGCACCTCATGCTGCCATAGTAAAACCAAATTGATTTCTAGTGACATTTATAAAACTTGAATAAAACCTAATAAAGCTGGGTGGATTTTTCAATGTTACTTGGGGTTGGTCCTCCACTAGCAATGTCCATGTTTCGTGGCCGTAGAGAACTACCGGTCTAATTAATGTCTTGTAGATAGACAACTTAGTAGGTCGGCGAACCGTGTTCGATCTTAGCGCAATTCGGAGTCAAAAGTAGGCACGTTTGTCAGCCATAATGTGCCTTTGTATTTCTCAGTTGGTGTCGATATCGACGGTCACCAACGAGCCCAGATACACGAATTCGTCTACTACCTCAATTTCATCACCGTCCATCTGAACTCGTGGTAGGAGGCTAACATTATCTTCTTGTGAGCCTCTTCCCTTCATGTATTTTGTTTTCAACGCATTAATCACAAGCCCAATCCTCCCAGCATCCGCCTTAAATCTGATGTACGTTTCCGCCATCGTCTCAAAGTTACGTGCTACGATATCAACGTCATCGGCGAAGCAAAATAGTTGGACAGACTTCCTGAAGATCTTGCCACTCGTGTCTATCCGAGCCCTTCGAATTACGCTCTCCAATGCAATGCTAAACAACAAACACGAAAATCCATCACCTTGCTTCCGCATCCGCCGTATTCACCCGATTTTGCTTCCAAACCTCAAAAGATGGCTCATCAATTAAAAAATCAATTTCCAGCTCACGCTAGGAAATCATCGACGCCACGGAGGAGTATTTAGCAGACCTTCAGGAAAATTACTTTTCGGACGGAATCAAAGGCTAAATTGAAAAAAATTAAAAAATTAAAATTAAAACAAAAAAATTAAAACATTTGAGAAAAAAATGTTTTTTGATTCCCAAGAAGATTACTTTTCACCCCACCTAGAAAGTGTAATTTTAGGCGTGTTTTTTGTTAGTCAATTAAATTTTGCCGGTCATTGGGGCAAATATTTTACCTGGTGACTGTAATAAATAAATATATAAGCAGATAGAAGCACTGCTACATATATTTTTGAAATTATTGAATGATCACCGCAGGAAATTGATTAAGGCTTGGAAATTTTTGTTGCAAAATTGACCTTGTCTTCAGAATTAAAATACCCATAACTGCAAATCAATTTCGTATGTAAGGAAGAGAACATTCCATACAATCGATGTGCTCTGCGATTATAATATGCAGGTATTTGCGATTCATAACCAGCACTAACAATTCAATTGGAAGCTTGCTTCATGCTCCAATGGCTGCAGCAAATATTGCACGTAATTCGATTTTGATTGAATTTCCACCTTACAAATGACATACTTTATGCATCTTCAGATCGGATCGTATGAGGAATGGCTTTGCTTTTCCGGGCATGGCCACATTGTTCCTTCCACACTGCAATCGAAATATATTTCGAAGAAAAAAAATTTGCACTTAAGGAATTTGCACGAATAAAACGGGCAGCAACTACGTAAAGGTGGTAATAAAACCGAAGCTACGAAAAATGCTCATATGCTTGTGGTGAATGTTTCACCATTCATGGTTGATTTTCTTCCGTTTGGATGGGTTCGGATTCACATTTATATGTAAAATATGTATATTAAAGATTCTACTGTCAAGCCTTGGTTGGTCCTGAATGCAAATATAGCAAACGGGTGATATCAACGAATGCGAAGGCAGATTTCCTCGTTTTTCTTATTTTATTTCGTCCGGACTTGGATGCCAATGAAAAGCTGGGAAAAGTGTTTGGGTAAGCATTGTCGTCGGTTGGAAATGGGAACATTCTTCGCCTATCAATGTGATGGTTTTTTCATTGGGTGTAACGTTTTCGATGGTTTGAAAAGAATGTGAACCTAGTAACGAAAATAATAAAATTGCCACAGTGACAAATCGAACACAACTGGATACAATGTTCCAAAGAACGTTAACATGAAAATCATTGTATGAACTGACTTTGGAGCAACTTTGGAAACCCTACATAATTCCTCAACAGTCTACACAATTAAGTAATTGTATAATGATTCGAATCTGACTTGCATTGAAAAACACATGCATACAGCTGACTGACTTGTAATCTCAGACTATTTGTCTAGGTGATTAGTTCCATTTGAGATGGCTTTGAAGCAGTCAACCACCATAAAAGGCGGCAGACCGAAGATAGAGCAGATGCAAAGCTTTAGGAAGAGCCAACAGAATATTACGCCACAGCAACACAGTGCACAACTGGATTCGGAACAAAAGTGTTATCCAATCCTACACAAGGAATTGTTGACTCTGACTCTGAAGTGAAAACCAAGCATAAAGAGTTTAGACCACTACATCCCATAAAGGAAAAGACCTGTGAACCAGTAGATTATGTATATTCTGTTTCCAGAGTTTTTAAAAGATTATTTTTTTAAATAATCTGTCTAAAATATGCCAAAATGCAGTAGACACACTTTGCGTAGTTAGGCGCAGAATGGCAATTTTTTTTAACTTTATTAACTGTTTTCATCCAAATAAAATTTGGAAATTTTCAAACAAACAATTGATTAAATGCTATACGGAATCGAATTGCATCATTTTTAAATGACTGTAAATTTTTTTTCCCATTGGATATTTGCGCATACAAAATTTCGGCTGAGATAAATTTAATGTGTATTGTTCTCTATATTAGCTATGAATTTTTTTTTTGTTGGAGCGTAGAACCACTGCGTCCACTGAGTTGAACTTTTGTGGTAAGCTATGCATTAGTAGCTGTGCAACGGTTGCGAAAATGAAGACGGAAGAACAACAACGCAAACAAATTTTGCACACGTACAGTCATCGGTAAAATAAAGTGCCCACCCTTCATTATTTCAACCATCACTTCCTAATAACTTGAACTTGCATTAATTGTTATGTTATGTATTCTCCGTGCGAGGAGTAACGATTATGATGTAGAAGGAGATGTTCGCTCATCACCATGAGGCACCAAGAGTGAACAACAATGTTTTTGGCTAGAATGAAAGATGTGAAGAGAAAGTGTTGAAAGGTCCGTCAGAGTGCGGCAGGTAGGAAAATTAACAGATGTTTTTGAAAATTGAGCGAAAGGGCATGTATCCAATGGTACTCGAACCATGGACGTCAATCTTTGCCTTACATCCCACTGCGGGGTAGGTTGTAGCGACGGAACAAGTCCGCCACTTCAACAGGCAAAAATTGACGCATGGAAAGACGCTCATGTACCACTGTGGCTTGTATAGTTTATTCTTGGCGATCTATTGTGTGCACTCTGTTTACTGATGCGCACATGGGAGAGGGACTCTCTCCTTTTTTGGGTTTGTTTTGATTCGCACCGACTAACGATCACTAAAGTTTTTCTCGTCGTCTCCAACGTAGAGACCTCGGAGAGAAACATCGTGAAGCGATGCGATACTGGTCCCCACCAGTATAATTAATGGTTACCACCATTTATGGGTTTACATACATTAATTGTTATGTTATGTATTCTCCGTGCGAGGAGTAACGATTATGAAGTGGCGGACTTGTTCCGTCGCTACAACCTACTCCGCAGTGGGATGTTAGGCAAAGATTGACGTCCATGGTTCGAGTACCATTGGATACATGCCCTTTCGCTCAATTTTCAAAAAACATCTGTTAATTTTCCTACCTGCCGCACTCTGACGGATCTTTCAACACTTTCTCTTCACATCTTTCATTCTAGCCAAAAACATTGTTGTTCACTCTTGGTGCCTCATGGTGATGAGCGAACATCTCCTTCTACAACTTGAACTTCTCAAATGAAATACTTGAAATATTTTTAAAATGATGATTTAATCATACTTTATTGAAAACATACACTTGGCCTTTTTTTATCAGTTCCTTGATTATCGAGATTTTCAGCCCTGGGCTGGTTCATCTCCCGTCTTAGGCACTCAAATACCTTTTGGGTATTTTCCTCACATATCCGGGGGTGAGATTCGAACTCTTGACTTTGGCATGAGAGGTATGAATGTTAAGTCTTAGCTAAGTCGGTAAAGGCGCAGCTACAAAGCAACACCATGCTGGAGGCGGCTGGTTTCGATTCCCGGTCTGGTCTAGGAATTTTTCGTAAAGTTTTCGTTGTACTTACCACAAAATCATACTCTCCATACTCTTCTTCTTCTTCTTCGTTCTATTTGGGCCATCGTCTGACAGCTCCGTGTGGTGGGCCAGTAGCAAGACTATATGCCCAATCATACTCTCCAAGCTGCCATCTGAGGCAAATATCCTACATCTAATGACGTTGCTCGGGCTGATGCTGCCTCATTTTTCAGATCGCTGCCTGCCGAATCCTCTACCCTCTCATTGACAGCCCTTCTGTACTACCAGAACGTAGGGGGTATCAAAAGTTTGCTCGCCGAGTACCAGTTGGCATGCAGTGACGCATGCTACGATGTTTACGCCTTCACGGAAACCTGGCTTAAGGTGAATTGCTGATCCATGTATTTTTTTCCTATCTTTTATCTCTCTCTCGCAAACTTACCTTGCTATTTCAAATTGATCAATCTCGTTTATTAGTGAATGAACATCGAATCGAACTCCATCAGGTTTCCCATAGCAAGTAAGCCTACCAACTGATGTGATTAAATATTCAATATCTATTACAGATTCTGAGTTATATCAATTCTAAATTTTGAAAAAATGGCTGCCGCCAAGAATGCTTCAGCGTAAGCCCTTAATATCAACACATTATGGAGGCAACTATTCGAAAACACGTATTATGTCTACCGGCTAGACCGATCGTCTCTCAATAGCAACAAGAAATCTGGTAGTGGAGTTCTTCTTGCTGTGCGCTCAAAATTCAGATCTCAACTTCTGAAGCCTCCTGAAAATTCAACGATTGAACTTCTTTGGGTGGCGATACCCACTTAAACCGGGACTCTGTTTATCTGTGTGGTCTATATATTAGTGTTATTCCTGTTCGTCATTTAGACAGGCTTCTCTCTCCTTGCTGGGTGCTTATTCTACCGCTAGACTTCGGGGATGCGAATTTTGCTGCTTCGACTATGTGTAATATTTTGCTGTACACCGTTGATCAATTCGTACCCAAGAAACTCAACCGTAAGCCTCCCAAACCGGCTTGGTCAAATTCCGAACTTAAACATTTGAAACGAGAACTATTAAAAAAGCTATCGGTAGTATATGAGCACGATCAAGTGCACAAACTTTTACCAGTCAAGGTGGTGCATTCGATCATGCCTTGACCTACCCCGCATGGGGATGCTTGGTAAAAGTTTGTGTTCCTGTTTCGAAATACTACCTCACAATGCCCTCCGCTCAATTTCAAACTACTTCTATTCAATTTTCACAGCCTGCCGTGAGCTAACGGAACTATCAATACTTTCTCTTAACAACTTTGTTCTAGCAAACAATTGCTGTCTACTCCTAGAGCCTCATCGTGATGAGAAATTGTTTCCTTCTCAAAACAACATCATCACAGATCGTTACCTCGCGTATGGAAGAATACAAGGAAAGACAATATCAAGTGATTTGAAACGAGTTAAAAGGGCTGCTCTGATGAAACACAGCAAATATCTACGAAGACTAACTACGCAGACCAACGACGATTTCAAACACCTCAATAACAGCTTGTACAACTCTCATCAGTCTCAACTGCAGAGTCGTCTCAAAACGGAACCGAAGAGCTTTTGGCGGTTCGTGAATGAATAACGGAAGGAAACCGGCTCACCCTCGACCATGACTGACGGCACTCATGAAGGTGACTCTGTCGCGGATACCGCCAACTTGTTCCGTACGCCGTTCAGCAGTGTCATCTGCGACGAAATTCTGGATGCCGAGGAACTCGAAGCTGCTACTAGAAATGTTCCCCGCTTGTGTGTCTTTGTGCGTTCACTAGTCATAGTGACATGGTGATTTCAACTGGAAAGCAGATGAAAACCTCAACTGGATGCGGTCCTGATGGTATTCCTTCAATTGTCCTGAAACGTTACCTTAACACACTCGCTGCGCCCCTGGCTACGGTCTTCATTTTGTCATTAATTCCGGTGTGTTTCCCGAATGCTGGAAAGAATCGTTTGTTTTCCCAATACACAAAAAGGGATGCAAACGATCTGTCACCAACTATCGTGGAATTGCTGCACTAAGTGCTGTATCTAAGCTATTCGAACTTATTACTCTCCAAAGGCTGGTCCATGACTATTCATAGACTATTTCTCCTGACCAACACGGTTTTATGCCCAAACGCTCAAAGGCGACCAACCTTATCGTATTTACATCGTTCATCATCCGTGAAATGGAACGTGATCATCAAGTATACACAGACCTCTCTGCGGCTTTTGATAAAATGAACTATCAGATTGCAATTACCAAATACGACAAAATGGGTGTTCACGATAAACTGACTGGTAGAAAGTTTGACCATAGATCATCCGCTTTTTCAGATATTCTTTCTCGTACACATCCTTATTGATAGTGCCGATAGAAACGAAACTTTTTAGATTTTCGACCTCGACTACATATGGCCTGCAATATGTCAAATACTTTCGGGAATTTGGAATTTCATTGTTCGGAAATGCACAGCAACGGCGTTCCTTTGCATTGCGGTAAAAACATCTAGACCCGAAAGCTGTTTAAAGTATTCGAGTACGCATGGTACGTCGTCTATTATGATACAAAAAAAAAGTATGCAAAAAATTGGTGTAAAGCTCCATAGCATGACTTTTTGCAGTGAAATTTTGCTTGTCATCACAGTTTTGCACCTTTTTCATTTTGTCTCCGATTCTCTTTTTGTACGTATGATTTTGACTTCCCAACTTTGCGAGCCACATTTCGCACAGCAAGATTGGGGTTTTTCGATTTGTTCCACTTTCAATTTTCCAATCCACAGTCAAACGCTGATAAAATGGACAGAAAACACAGTACTTTTCGGTAGTTTTAGTTTCTTGGCAAGATCGCGTGCCGATAAATTCGAATTTTGCTGATGTTCGTACGAAATGCATATTATATACAAAAAAGCATATGCCCACTGACGCCATTTTACTGAATGTAACAAGAATGGAAATATGTTGTACCAAAAAATCAAGTGGAGAGTTTCAGCTTGTCTTATAAATCAAAACGTTCCGGTGATCCGTGATTCCCCCCTTACTGAGTGATATAAATTATTGACCCTCCATATAATACTAGAAACGCAGATGAAATAAGAACATCAGATTTCTTGATATGTGCTTGACAAAACTCATTAAACATTTCAGAATTTAAAAGACAATGTATTTCACACGTTAAAACTGTATACTGAATAGTAAGTGAATTTTATTAAATCATTTATGAAGATTGTACCTGACGATGTGTTAACTTTTATTAAACAGATTATTTTGTGTGGAACATTTTTTGTACGGTTATGTTGCTTTTTTTTAAAAAAACGAAGATTGTATTTGACGAAACGTATTCTTCTTTTTTCATTTTTTTTTCTTTTTACTCTTATCAACTTTACAAACTATTTTGTTCGTCATGGTGCTGATGCTGAAAATTTGTTTCATGTTTTTTTTAATAATCATTTATTTGTACAGGCTCAATCGCATCAACTTTACAAAGCCGCCGTCTCGAGGTTAATAGGAATTAAAATTAAACGGATAGGACGATGCGCGGGAATTTAATTTGTGGTTTACATAACACATTTATTATATTCTAAATTGTCAAAAAATAAACTTAAAACTATACAACTTTTGGTTTTCGTTTTATTTGAACATTTTTGAAAGAGAAAAAACACACACACACACAGAAAAAAACTTATGCTAAACATACATGTTAAAATAACTACAATCTAAGGCTAATGTTAGTCAAAAACACATAAATGAGTTTCATAAGCTCCAGATCACGTACAGGCAAAATGTCTCGAACTGGTAGATTGGGCTTGAGCCCAGGAGGAATTATAAAGCTCAGATCTGACTCCACGATTCTCAGCACATGACCAAACAATGTGATCTGCGTCCTGGTAACCTTGTCCACATTTACAGAGATTGCTGTCGCTCAGCCCAACACGGTATAAATGAGCGTTCAAAGAATAATGATTGGACATAAGGCGAAACATCACACGAATGAAGTCTCGAGCCACATCCATACCCCAAAACCAAGATTTTTTCGACACCTTTGGGATGATAGAATGTTTCCATCGCCCCAAATCTCCTTTACTCCATTTAACCTGCCAGCTGACGAGTGACTGTTGACGACAAAATAGAAAAAATCATTAAAGGCGATTTGTCGATCATAGTTATCGCCTTCTATAGCGCCCACCTTTGCAAGCGAGTCCGCTTTCTCATTGCCCAGAATTGAACAATGAGATGGGACCAATTTGTTTCATGTTATGATAGTTAAAAAAAGAATATACCAAATAGTCTAAAAAAGTTTGAGCTTCGTGCGTGGAATACAGATATTAAGGACTTCATTTTGAATTTACAAAAATGGTCCATTTGAGGCTTGAGAAAAAACCATCTAATAGTAGTGAGTTGCCGGGCTGATTATCGAGGAATTCCTTGTCAATTCTGTCGTGATTGAAATTAAAAGTTTGACAAGGGCCGGTCCAGGCGTTTTTCGGTTTGGAAATTTTCTCGATTTCCCTGGTTAAGGGAATATCCTAGGTCAGCTCAAAACTACTTGGAACAGCATTGGCTCTATTGGCTATAGATGGCTTGTCCTTAGATAATCTTATACTGGATTCTGTTATTTGAATTGTAATTGTAATGATTTCCTGAAGAACTTTTGTGGTTTACATCATATGGTGCTCCCATATAATATGTCGTAATAGCTATTTATAAACATTGCTTAAATAAAAATTTACTCAGACTAGAATATCTTGCATTTTCATTTTGTTAAGACATTTTAAAGTGTACTCGAACTCATTGAATACCTTGTACGTGTCAATGTCTATAACACCGCGTACCTTAGTTTGGTGAGCCACTGCCGGTATTACTTTCTTGCGCGGGGTTCTGTGACCGTGTTCTGCTTATCTTCCGTTTCTATTCCTTTCGATCTTTGTGTAAGTGTAGTCCTGCACGGTCCCATTGGTTTTTTTTGTCTAGTTAAAACATTCGCCATCTTTGTTTCTATAGAAGTTACTGCGGAACATTTTGACGCCTGTTGTCTACAATTCCGGTGAGCACTTTCCATTGTATCTAAGCACAAACTTTCTAAGCAATGTGAATATCTCATTAATCAAATCAATAAGTAAGAGGAATAATCTAGAATGATGCGTACTGCGTGCACAACAGATACTCCAGGAAAAAACAAGTGACAACGTGTGATGAAAAGCTATGAGCAATAAGTTCAATGTAGGACATGAGAGGATTACATTAATTTAGTTTCCCCCTCTGGTAGTCAAGAACAGGCAATGTGAGAGAGAATAGTTCAACTCAAGGCCGAAAACTTGCTTTTAACTACTCGCCGCTGACAATCGAGGAACAGATAGCGAAGTCCATAAGGTTCAGGTCCAGCGAACTCGTCGGCCACTCTCAGCTCGAAATGAACCCTGGAAAATGTTCCGCAATCCAGAGTTATGTTTTCTTCGCTTTGTGAGCTGGCACCGAGTCCTGTTGGGAATCCCAATCCATGGAGCCAAAATGACGGCGTGCCCACGGTTCGACGACGTTCTGAAGAACTAGCTCCCGATATGTATTTTGGTTGACAGACCCTGCAGTCTAGTGTATGTTCAGCGATGTAACCAAGTATTGTAGCAAATTGATACCTCAACGGTATAGGAGAAAAATCGTCTGCAGTGCAAGGGACGCGAATCATTTTCTTTTTTTAATGCCCTTGGATGATTTTGATGACACATAAGCAGCGGCTGCAGGTGCTTGTCAAAGATGTCTTGTCTGTGAAGGGCTACGTGGCACAGTGGGGCAGCGAACCCAGTGGTGTGGCCAAAACCTCTAGCGCAGCGGGTATGCTTCCTACAAGTTTGCAGTCTTTAAAAAAGTTGTTCAGTTGAAAAAGCGTCATCTTTTGACGGGTTTGATTAGTTCATATTTCCTCCGCATTAGTGGCGCTCGATTCTATCTTTTTAACGGAGCGTCTTAGAAGCATGTTTTTTTCAATAAAATTGTTTATTAGATCATGCTGAGAAATGTTGTCGAAGACGTCAAAGAGCTATCTCACACTACAACAAATATTGGCCAACTCTTAAAAAATACCGCAAAAAGTTGTTTTTACTATTTTTTGTCGAATAAAGATCTATAATTAAAAATGTAAAATGTGAAATAATGTCGTAGTGCTGCAACTTATTCATTTCAGAAACATTTTGCTATATATCATACATGAATACAAATATATTTACAATAATGTTGTGAAAATGAGGCGTTTTCAAATAACAATTACTCAAAATATAGAAAAAGGTACCAGCCAAACTTTTGGGAGCGGTTTGTGTAAACGTGGTTGGATATTGGAAAGTATGTAGTTCAACGGGGAACTGCAGGATTTTTTGTAAAATATAATTTTAATATATTTAAGTTTTTTTATCAAATTGATTAGATTTGTTAAACCGTGTGAACCAGTAATCTTTGGAATTTAAGTGCATTTTGTTTTATCTTACTAATGTATAGAATTTGAGAAAATATGCACTAATCAAACCCGTCAAAAGATGACGCTTTTTCAACTGAACAACTTTCTCAAACGTTGGAAACCTGTAGGAAGCATACCCATGGTGCTAGAGGTTTTGGCCACACCACTGGGTTCACTGCCCCACTGTGCGTGGTTGTGATCATGGACGACGAGACATACTTGACGCTCGACTGCAATGACTGGCAGGGGTCCACCAAAAGCAACAACAACAACAACAATTTAAAATTAGTTTTGCATTGATATATTTTACCATTTTTTATTTCCTCCGAATTCCAATTGAAAATGGGCTATTTCTTTTTTAATACAAGCGTTATCTCCAACGATTTTATGAACGTGGCCAGGTGAGCGATCTAATATGTCTTCGTGAAAATTATTACGAGAAGAAACGTATTGTAGCTCCATCCACAAAGTGTGCAAACATTAATCCTATGCTATGATATGTTAAGGTGAAACATTTGCGATCTTTGCAGCATCCTGATTCGAATCATTGATTCGATGCATGAAGAGATTCAATATCCTCCTGACCTTCACCGGATATGCTGTCTTGCGTTTTCCACCGCTTCCATCCATTTGCTTGCTTGTCCGATGCTGCTTGAATGTTTTGATCACGAGAAATAAGTCTTGAATGAATTATTGGGACCTGTTTTAGGATCCATCTTTGTGATTGGATTTTCAAAGTGCGAGTTGCGTAACTGTCGAACGCAACGAACGCCAACTAATTGAACATTTAGATGTAACCCTACGTAAACATGAGGCTGATAAATAGCTAGTTTCAGTAAAAATTCAAGTAATTTCTATTCACACCCTAAAAAGTTACAAACAAGCAATTTTCTTTTCGAATATAGCCTTTATAGAGTTGCACACATACTCTAATTAAGAAACGAAAATCAAGTCGTAGTGCTCCAGCTTATGTAGCCAAAAAAACAAATATTGAAGTATATTTGAGATGTGTTAATTAGCTACACGTGTCGGCGCTCAAGTCTAGCATTCACCATAGCCTTAGTCGAAACGAAACCTAAAAAGCAGTGGTAGATATTCGAAGCTCAGTTGAATAAGATTACTTCTCAAACCCACCCTTCTAGTCGGAAAATTTAGAAATTGAGCATAACTAAACCAATTTCACTCTGTTGATGGGTACAAGTTTTCTGTGGACAATGAGGTTTTCGGGGTTAGGATTTCACTAAGCCGAACAAATAAAGCTTAAAACACAAATATAAAGACACACACACACACAAAAGATAGAGAGCGGTATAGAGAGGCGGAGGTGGACGTTTCAAAAAAGCATCGGAGCACAATCGGATCCAAGTGAAGATGGAAAGCTTTAGACGAGTAGAGGGATCCTTTTGCCTACGAACCATGAAGAAGAAGCTGGGAAATCCTTAAATTACACTCCGTCCGGTTAAAACTATGTATGTGGAACAAAGCGAGACAAATAGAGTGCGGCTGAGAACTGCATATGTGTGACCAAAATCGTTCGAACCGGAACAAGATAGCATTAGGGAGGGAGGCTGGTGAAATGGTTCCATAAAGTTAGGAGTTCTATACTGCCAAATAAAAGCAAATTGGTACAATATGAGACACTTTTTGCATACAGGAGGCTAGAGGGCTTGCTCAAATCAAATGGCATTTCCCAAGCTGTAAAACAAATGAGAACAGGTGGGAATTTTGAGGGAACCCTTTGAAACAAAGTTAGTTTGAGAGAGTATTCGACAACAGTTTCTGGAATGATTAGATTTGAACTAGTATGTCTATTATTATAATGACTGCATTTGAATTAACTGCATTAATCAAGATGGAATGTTTGAATTTGATTTAGTAGATGAAATTGCTCCAAATAATCGGACGCTATCAACGTTCTTCACACCAGCTCCTGAAAATGTGCTGAGCAAAACACAACCACAAGCCACGTGGCGATCCTGAAGCGAAGGAGAGAAAAAAAAACCGTTTCAGTTATAACTCCACCTAAAAGGAAACCGGGGCCTGCATTCCCGGAGGCAACTTTTAACGAGATATTTCAAAGCTCTATGTCATATTTTCCACGCTCGATTCCACGAGTGCCTCGTGTGCCATCATAAGCACAAGCAAAACTATGCATTTGGAAACAATTTCTTGCGTTCGTTTGTCGCTCACGACCCGGTCTGGTGAGGTTGGGTGAACAAGGCCGCTTCTTGTTTGAAAGCATAACTCTCGAGATGACAAAAAGGATTCGCATTTTCTGGAATCCTACTCGGTACTTTTCTGCCTGCGCAATATACTAGCCCATTCTAGCCGGAGCGGACCAGGAGCAAACGGTTTGTACGCAGAAGGATATCCGCGCGTCTTGGGCTTCCTCAGACTCGTCTTGTTTCACCCCCGGAAAACCACGCCACGCCGATGGCCCGTAGTTGGAGTGTTATTTTGATGATAATGTGGAAAATGCAAAAGATATTCCGATGTGGCAAAGAGGAAGCTTGATTCAACGATAGAGAAATGTTCACAAATGAATGGCAGGAATTTGAGTAGTGGATTTCCCCAGGCCCCACAACACGCCAAAGTTTCCGTGAGAAATGTGAACATGTATGTTTGTGAGTAATGTGGGGATTGGGTTTTTTTTATTGAAGGGGAAATAATTATGCCAGAACTTATGGTTTGCTACATATCTTACTGTATGGGTTGGTATTTAAAGAGAAATATTTGTATCGTATGTTGCTGTTATAAAGGTTTCAACAGTGTAAATTGACATTTTGAATCTATAACATTTGTTTTGGGATTGATATTTCTATGTGGTATTGATAATTAATATTTCTCAAAACACAATTTCAGCTTCACATAACATAATCTCATGAACAGTAAAGGGTGTTCGGAATCAAATTGTGACACACACAAATATTCGGCAAAATTCACCCGTTCAACTTATCATCTTCAAACTTTCAGGGAGTGTTCCCATGTTTGTTTTATTCCATTTCAATTCCATATCCAAATGCACGAACCTTCTTCTTTACACTACTCATTCGGTCCTGTACAACATTTGGACCAACTATTTTTTGCGTGGCAATCCATTTTTTCTTCATATCTTCCTCCGATTTCACTTCCTTAGGATGCTTCCAACGTGCCTGCATCATGATGGCCCAGTACTTTTCAATTTGCTGCAGTTCCGGTGCGTTCGGCGGGTTGGGATGCTTTGGCACGAATTGACCTCCTTAGCCTTGTACCACTCCAAAACCTCTTTCGCATAATGGCACGAGGCTAAATCCGGCCAACAAATCGAAGGACCATCGTGTGACCTCAGAAGAGGAAGTAGACGGAGGCATTCTTTCAGGTTTACCTGCCCATTGACCGTTCCAGCTATCACGAATGGGATGCTCCACTTTCCACACGAGCAAATTGCTGCTCAAATCATATATATATATTAAAATATTTTTCTTCAAACTTTGACATTCTGCTTTCAGGGACATGAAATTTATGATGAGTAGTGAAAAGCTGGAGCCCCGGAAGCTGCCGGAAGGCTGCTTTTACATACGTCTCATCATCCATAACGAGGCAATGTGGTTTCGTCAACATCTGGGTGTAGAGCTTCCGTGTACGTGTTTTACCTACCGTATTCCGCCGTTCATCGCGATTAGGCGCCTTTTGGACTATGTACGTGTGTAATCCTTCACGTTTTTTCGCACCTTGCACGAAATTTTTGGTTAGATTCAGTTTCTTCGCCACATCTTGAACTGAACTGTTTTCTCTTGAACATGAACTACCCGCTTGTGATACTTAACACTATACGGAGATCCAGTTTTACCACTTTTTTCTTTCCGACCGATAATCAAACATTCGTGATACCAATTTACAACACGAGACACCGTTGAATGTACCGTGCCGTACTGTACCGTATTTTTTTGCGCTGCCGCTGTTCTTCCGACTCTATCTTCGCAACGATTGCACATCTGCTAGTGAAACATACACAGCGTAAACAAATATAATTCCACCCAAAATTTCAACAGAAAATACCCAACAAGTAAAAAGTTACAGCCATTTAAAAGTGGTGCAATTTGATTCCGTACTACCTTTAACTACAATTTTCACACCGCAACCAACGAACGAAATTTTTGCCTTATCGAAAGCAAATGTTTTGTTAATCATATTCACAAATCTCAGTTGACATGTGCGGTCAGATTATGTGGAATTCCATAGTGAAAAATCAACTATTGATGGCAAACCAACTAACGACCAGAAGCACAGAAGAAACATGTAGTTAGACAAACTAGTTGGTATTCTCGTTAGAGATAAAAGCTAGAAAATAATTGGAAAACTAGCAAAATTTAAATTAACACTCCATTTGATTGTTTTTTAAATAATACATTAATTGTTATGTTATATATTCTCCGTGCGAGGAGTAATGTTTTTTTCTTTTATTTGTGACACTTTACACCAGAAGGGTGCATTTGTGTAATAAAATATTGCATAATATTTCCAGTATCATTATCTTGCCGTTTGACTGACTTCGTTTCTAAGGATTAAAATATCCTCTATCGGAATGTTCGATTTAGTTCGCTCCTTTCACCTGTTTTCTATATTCTTTTCTTCTCTACCCTAATTTACCTTCTCCTACTTTTCTTTTCTCATTTCTCTGTTTACGCTTCTGAACAAATACACACTGTTTGCTTATTTAATTTTATTACTTTTCTCTTCTATCTACTTTTGATAAGTTCCGTAACATTTTACTTTCCTGGGATCGTCCATCGTTCCTTCTTATGCACATTAGTCGCTTTTTATAGTATTTTCTTCTCTCTCCCTCATTACATAGCATCTGCACTCTTTTCTTTTCTTCTTCTGCTTCTGCATCTGCTCAATTTGATACTTGATACTTCTAATTTTCTTCTCAATTGTCTTTTTTTATTAATTAGTTGTTTTCCTTCATTCACTTTTCATCTTCTCTTAGATCACTTAACTTTTGGTTAAAGCTTTTTGTATAATTTAGCTTGGTGTAAAAACTACAATAGTTTTGCTGTACTATCTTCTGTATTATTCAAGGTCTCTCGTAAACTTGTCGTGCTAATCTCGTTCTCTTGTTTTTCTTTCTCGGATTTTTTGCATTCTAGTATTATGTGTTTTACATCCAGGACCGTCCCACAGCATTTGCAAATGGGCGGAGGTTGTTTCTGCAGCAGGAAAGTATGGGTAAGCCGCGTGTGACCAATCCTCAGTCGTGTTAATGCACGTTGGTCAACTGCGCTATCATGATCGGGCCATCTTTGTGTATCTGGTTTTATTTCCCTCAGTTTTGCATCTCTCGATTAGTACCACTGGTTATCCCAATAGCACTGTATGTCTTTCTTCACTGTCTTCCAACCGTTCTCACCTGGAATAGGTGTATCGATAGGGGTTTGTCTCATAGCTTCGTTGGCTAATCGGTCGGCTGCGACATTTCCATTAATCCCGGCGTGTCCAAGAATCCAACAGAATCGAACAGGTTTGTTTTGCACGATTTTTTCGATTTCCTGTATCCACTGGTGTTTTGATTTTCCTGCTTCCAAGGCTAACAGACAGCTCGCAGAATCAGCCAGGATCCTAATTTCTTTGTAGATGTTTGGAATTGACACAGCCATCTTCAGAGCAAACGCTTCTGCAGAAAATACACTACAATGTTTCGGGAGGCTATATGTTTTTTCTAAGTCATTGGTATGGAACGCAGCTCCTACCGCTTCTTCACACTTTGAACCGCCTGTGTAGATGACCGTCGATCTGCGAAAACGAGTTGAAAGCAGCTGCTGGATAATTGGGCGAAATTTATTCGGTGTGTCACCAGCCCGAATTCTTCTTTTGACGTCCCACACAACCGATGTCTTTGGTGCGTGCCAAACACGGTTGCTTTGCCTCATGAGCTGACCAACCATGGGTAGCCCTGTACCTGTTAGCTTAGACAGACGATCAGATGCTCGCTGAATGAGAGGAAAAGTGTTATTAATACGATTCTTTGACAGTAGTCGAACAGCCGTTGGTGCGGTAGATTGTGCTGCTAACAGTTCAAAAGGCAAAGTTCCAGCTTCAGCCATTATCGAATTAATTGGGCTGGTTACGAAGGCTTCGGAAGCGAATCGGACCATTTTGTTGTATGCAGGCGCAAGGGTCTGCAGGGTTTTGGGTCCTCCTCGGCTAACAAGTCCAATTCCATATAACAGTTTCGCAGTGTCAAGGGCCGAACCAACCTGCAACAGACTTGTCCAACTGCCACGCGGAAGTTTGGCACTAATGATCTGCAAAATCCCCAATCGAGATTCGCACGCTTTTTTCACCGTTTGGCAATGAGGTTTAAAGGTTAACGTTCGGTCAAGTATTACACCTAGGATTCTCAATCGGTTGGTCTTTGGGACGGGAGTTCGATCGATGTTAATGGCATGTGCCGGTTCTCGACGTGCGTTAGGGCTACAATAAAAAAAAATGCGACTTTGTTGCTGACACAGCAAAACCTACGCTCCTTAGCCATTTGTCCACGGCCTTGACGGTGGCCTAAAGTTTGCGGTACAACGCTTCACCTTTGGCTCCCAGCAACACGAGGATGATTTCGTCCGCATACACGAGTATGTTGACTCCACTCGGTACTACTCGGAAGATAGGTTGCATTGCAACAAAAAACAGCGTTACTGATAGCACGAAACCCTGTGGTACTCCGTTTTCCAATGGGTGTTCTCGGGACACATATCCTCCTTCGGACACTTGGAACATTCGATTCGAAAGGAAGCTTTGCAGTGTGTTTAGCATGACTTCAGCGTGCGCAGTATACCATGTCGCCAGGTGGTATTTTAAGCCTTCTTCAGATCCAAGGAAGCAATCATGCAGTGTTCGTCTACGATGGATAGTGATCTTCCCAGCTCCGCCAAATAAGTTTCAGTACCATTCCCAGCACGAAAAACATGTTGGCGTTTGTCAAGCCGTCCTGTTGAGTCAAGTTCAGTGATTAATCGACGGATTATGATCCGTTCGTAAAGTTTCGCCATACAACTGGTGAGCGAGATTGGTCTGAAGGTGTCAGGCCCGGAATCGTTACTGTTCGGTTTTGGGATGGGAACGACGGTGGCATTTCGCCAGCTGGTGGGAAACTCACCACTATGCCAGATTTTGTTGAATAGCTCAAGCAGGGTTGTTTTAACGGATAGCGTGAGACGTCGAAGCAAAGGATACCCTATCATATCAGGACCTGTCGAAGCACTTCGCCCTTTGTCGAGAGTCCACAGGAGTTCGTTTAGGGTTATGTCGATGTTGTAGACATCGTCGGTGTTAGGCGAAACATCGATGCGCTTTCGCTCAGCTGCTGCCTTTGCCTTCTGGAAGGATGAAGGCTAGCTTGATGTCGCTGAGCTCTCGCTGTATAATTTGGCAAGTTCTTCCGCTGCTTCTTCGGGGCTATCCGTGAATCCATCCGCTCGCTTGAGTACCACGGAGTGCTTTTGTCTGCTACCACGCAGAGTGTTATCGTACTGTTGGGTGAAATTTTCATGACGAAGTTTTCCCAGTTTATTCGCTTGATTGGTCGCTTTGCGAGCTGCTGATCTTGCTTCATGGAATCTGGCTAACGCTTCTTGTTGGTCTGGATCGGATTGTTGAAGACGTCGGAGTGAATGAAGACATTTCCTACGTTTTTGAATGGCCGCTTTTACTTCCGGGCACCCCCACGGCACTGCTTTAGGTCCAGTATGCCCACTGGATCTCGGTATGCATTTAGCCGCTGCTGTTATAATTGCTTCGGTGAATTTTTCAACGTCCCACTTGATATCTCGTTGAATGCATTCCGCTTGTTGATAGTGAGAAGAGTCGAATCTTTTGAATGTTGATGATGATGATGATGATGATGATGATGATGAAATACTACTATCTATTGTAGCAAGGAAACTTTCCATAGCAGTGGAATAATCTGAAAAACGATTTGATCAGTATTCTATTTTTGTTTGTGATCATTAAGCTCCTGTATAAAGGGCAAAAAAGATTTGGCCGGTCCGCAAGCACTTACGCGAAACCCGCGAATATAGGGCAGAGAATCCCCTTCCAAAAGCAAGTTCAAACCCTTCTTCTTCTTTCTTTCTCAGCGTTTCAAGCTTATTGCTTTCGAAATTAGCTTATTGCTTGCTCTCAACTTAGTATTCTAAATGTCCTTGCACAGTTATTAGTTAAGAGCTTTCAATTACAGGTACCATTTTTGCATTAGTATGATTGTGTGGCAAGTACAATAGTACCCTATGCCCAGGGAGTCGCGAAATTTTTCTTAGCAAAAAATTCCTAGACCAGACCGGGAATCGAACTCAAACACCACCAGCATGGAGTAGCTTCGTAGCCACGCCTTTACCAACTGAGCTGAGGGAGGACAATACAATAGATGGGTTCGAAGAGCCTACCCACGTTCCGCGAAATGTTAACAATAGGGAGGAGGCAGTCCCATGCTCCCTATCCAAATCGTTTCACTTGCGTGCCCTGATGGTCCCTCCCTTTTCCCGTTATATATTATGTAATGGATATTTATTATATTCTGTACTGGTCATATGATTACTTACCTTGTGTTAGAGAATTTGGCTGAAAGTAAAATTGTTCTTTACTTATTGCTCTGTGTCGTCTTGGTGTTTTATTTTTTGAAGAACTGGCTTTAGGCAAAGGCCTATGTTGGTCTATTAGGCTTTTTGACGTTTAATCACCTTTTCCTTTCTAGCACATGCAGAGGAATGTTGGTTTGTTTTGCACTCCTTTGTTTTAATTGGCGCTGTAGTGTGCGTGCGTTCAAGGTCACTAAGCCTAATGGCCTATGCACGATGTCATATGGTATTGCTCACGGTCATAGGATAGGGAAGAGAACCGGAGAAATAAGGGAAAGCATTAGTTATTGGAAACATGCTATGGGCATCTGAGATTTTCATGGTGATATTCTCACAACGGCCGTTCAGAATGGTTCGACAGACGCATATGAGAGATCATTCTCGATGAGTTTCCATTGGTTTACTCCATTCCATCGCGTTTATTTATAGAAAACAAGAAGCATTTGACTACGTGTTACGTTTGGGAATATCTGGACGATGATCCCCCATCGCATCTTCAAGTGATCGTTACAAGCTGTTCATTTTGATTCAGACACTTTTGAACGTTGATGTGGGAGCCTTTTCACACATGAAATCTGCCGCGACCAGCACGGTAGCACCTCTTTCTGAACCGAAGAGCAGGGTCACTTGATTGTTTTTAAATAAACGAAAAATAAAAAATAATTAAAACACTTCTTCGAACTCTCACTATTAAACGCGAGCAAATTCCGTTAAATTCCACTATAGAAAAATTATCTTTTGACAGATAGGCCTTTTTCATTTGTGACTTACAGACTTCTTCAGTGTCGAGTGCTAAACTGATTCCGTCGAAAAGATGTCAAAATATTAGCCTTCTATAGTAGTTTGATAATGGATAGTTTGAAAAAGCGTTTCAGTTTTTTTTATAAGTGATCAAGTGAAGTGTAAATTTTAATTTTTCTAGTTTTCCAGCTACAACCGATCTACTAATGCGCTTGTATAGGTGTTTTAGTAAAAGTGTTTGTAAAAAATGTGAACTGAAAAATCAGTTTGCTGAAAATCGATTTATTTAATAATCTATACTTTATATACTGAGACCCCAAAACCATTCAACGTAAAGGCGCACTTTTACAGGTTACGGCAGGAAAAAAAGCGAAAATTTATGGTATATCTTTCAAATCCCATTTTCAACTACTTTAAGCATCTTTATCATTGACATTTTTGAGTTCATTTATCTTTATTAAGAGCTTTCAAACAAATTTACTCGTCCTCCATTTTAATCAATGACATCTTCAAGAGTAGTCCTCAGACATCGACTGCTATGTGCGCGTTATGACAGACTTCGGGGTATTCACCAGGGCACTACATCGTTGACGCATTAAAATGAATATGAATCGCTATTCTATTCATTTCACTCCACTTCAATTCGCTTTCGTGTAGTTAGTAAATCTTACTTTTACTCTCAATTCACTTCCTGTCAAACGGGAGTAATCTTAAATTCATTTTCGATCTAGCCACCGTCGAAAGCGTTTCAATTGAAATTCAAGCTTGCGTCAAACGACGTGGTGAACGACCGTCGATCGACTTCGTTGAAGTTGGTTTGCTTTCATCCCTCTATCTGAGCAGTGGTTGGTGAACATAACAAAGCATGCCTGCCAGTGTTGCTAGAAGTATTGTCATTTGACGATGCACGCATTACTTTAATTTTCCTCAACAAGCGCGCTTCGTTCGATACTGTGGTGATTTATTGAAATTGCATTTGTTGCTGTTGCGCTGAAACTGTGAACACAAAAGGAATCGCGTGAAAGCAACTTAAGTATCAGCTATTTCATTTATCATTTCATAAAAGTGTTGTTGATTGTTGTTTTTGGTGCTACAGTTACTTTATCTGATGGCACTGTTTTGTTTAGTTTTTAAAAAAATGAATACCTCAGAAATGAATACACACTCGCAAGTATTGCATGAATTTCAAGAGTCCTGTTTCACCGAAGGCTAAACCAAACATCGATGAATGAATCATCTGTAGCCAGCAGAGCAGCAAGGAGTTGACATATCAACAACATCCGAATCCGTCAAATCAGCAACGTGAACTGAGGCGCTCGGTCTGTCAGATGCCTGGGCTTTTGGAAGCAATTGCCGGGAGCTCCTTAAGCAGAGCGTGGAAGAGCGATGGAAGACGGCGAAGCGATTGAACCTTTGCCCACTTTGTTTGTACGACCACGGACAACGATCATGTCGTATTCGAAGGACCTGTAAAGTGGAAGGTTGTCAGGAGTACCACAATGCTCTATAACATAGCGGAAGAAGGAACCTCAAGAGTACAAGCGCAGTGCAACAGTCATCGCCAACAAGAACGTGCAGTGCTGTTCAGGATGGCTCCAGTGACATTGTACAACGGCAAGAAGAGAGTGGATGCGCTCGCCCTGATCAACGGGGTCGTCGATAACGATTGTGGATAGTGAGTTGGTGGTGGCGTTAGGAGCCGATGGTCCGGTAGAATCATTGCAAATGTGCTGGACAAACGGCGTGCAACGAACAGAGAGAGAATCGATCGATGAAAGTGACGAGATTCGTCAAACCGCATGATCGAAGTTCGAGCGGGACACAAGCTTGATCTTCCCAAATAGCAGTTGGATTCCCGGAAGCTGAAGGATCAGTTCTAGTATCTCCAGGACATTCATATTCCCAGCTAAGGAGTAGCTGCACCGAAGGTTTTGATAGGAATTGACTACGCACACCTGATCGCACCATTGGCTTCCCGAGTTGGAGATTCTGGAGATTCTGGACCGTGTATGGCCCTCGCCCGATTTTTTTCAGTGTGGTAGATTTAATAGATCAATGATAATATGGAAAATAAAAATAATAATAATAATAGTAATTGAATGATCAAAAATAAATGAAAATGGTTACTTACATTTTATTTGAGTGATTCGCCATGAACGTAGTAATAAATCTTAAGAAGGTTATTCACGTAGCAGCGTGTTCAAACGAAATCTTAGTAGGTGAATGTGCATGATCTAGTGAGTTATTTAACGGATTTTGCAGAGCAAAGTTGTGCTGGTGCGAGTGCAGAATGTCGCGAAGAGTGAAGTTGAAGTCTCCTCTACCAGGTCACGACAGTCAGCAGTGTCAACTTTCTGGGACATCATCGTTGGGCCTGTGAGGAGTGTAGTATGGCAGATAGGAAGCTGGATAAAGCGTTGAAGCAGCATTATCAGCTGGAGAAGGTCAGATCTTCGATGATTCGAATGGACTCCACGGAAGACCGCAGAGCACATGAAATTCTAAAGAGGACTACCAGGAGAGTTGGTAACAGGTTTGCAACTGGATTGCTTTGAAAGGTAGATGATGTGCGGTTCCCAGAAAGCTTCAATATGGCCATGAAACGTCTGCGAAGCTTAGATTCTCGGATGAACCGGAAGGAATGCGAGAGAACATGCAGAAGCAGTTGGAGGACTATCTCGCAAGAAGGTACGCGCATCAAATCACCGAGCAGGAACTAGCGGAAACGCCGAAGGGTAAAGTGTGGTATCTGCCTCTCAAATACGTCATCAACCCGAAGAATCCGGGTAAGTTGCGGTTAATCTGGGACGCGGCAGCCAAAGCGAGCGGAGTATCATTGAACGATATGTTGTTGAAAGGCCCCGACATGGTCACAGCGTTGCCAGAAGTAATCAATGGCTTCCGTGAGAGAAGGGTGGCATTTGGATGTGATATTCGAGAGATGTTTCATCAAGTGAACGTTCGGTCGGAAAACCGTCAAGCCCAACGGTTTGTATTCCTGGGTCCAAATGGAGAGGTTGGCATCTACGTGATGGACGTGGTGATCTTCGGCGCAAGTCTCTCGCCTTGCTCCGCTCAATTCGTTAAGAATTTGAACGCACGAGAACACGCCGAACAGTACCCAGCGGCTTCAGATGCTATTGTCCGAAAGCATTTCGTCGACGACTATTTCGACAGCGCTGACACTGAAATAGAAGCAGTCAAGCTTGCGAGGAATGTCCGGAAGGTGCATGCTAACGGTGGTTTCGAGATACAAAACTTAGTCACCAACTCGGAGGTAGGGCTTCAAGAGCTCGGAGAGTCAAAGTGCGTAGCGGAGCCGCTAGAAGTGGGCAAGTCCAGTGAAACCGAGCGAGTTTTAGGGATGTGGTGGGACCCGGAAGGAGATAAAGTTATCTTTATCACCAGACCTTCAGCCCTACATTCGGGAAGGTGCTTGGCCAACGAAGAGAATTGCGCTACGATATATTGCAAGCATGTTCGATCCTAAGCAGTTACTGGCTAAGTTGCTGATACAGTCGAATCATTATGCTGGATTAGTGGCGTAGGGGAATCGATTGGGATGAAAAGCTCACGGAAACTCGTTACAAGTGTTGGATGCAGTGGACACAGTTATTCCATCTTATGGATCAGATTCGAGTTCCACGGTGCTACCTCGGTGGATTGGATTCGAAAGCATGCGAATCGGTGCAGTTGCATGTGTTCACCGACGCTGGAGAACCAGCTTACGGATGTGTAGCCTACTTTAGGTTCGAGCACGGTGGAGTCGTTCACTACGCATTTATCGAGGCCAAGGCGAAGGTGGCACCATTGCAGTTCCTGTCTACGCCGCGTATGAAGCTGTCAGCTGCTGTTCTGGGTGCACGACTCACGGAGGCAATATGCAGTAGCCATTCGTTTCCTGTCGCGAAATGGTTCATGTGGTGTGATTTGGATACTCTGGTGTCGAGGGGGAAGTCTGACCAACGAAGATATAAGCCGTTCGTTGCACACCAAATTGAAGAAAGTCTCAGTATTACAAACTCTGAAGATTGGCGCTGGGTGGGTACGAAGGACAACCCAGCAGATGATCTAACGAAATAGGGAAAAGGAACAAGAATCCAGTCGGAAAGCCGATTGTACCAAGGACTGGAATTCCTGCGAGAAGACGTACCAGAGTGGCCGAAGCAGAAACGTCCTGTGTTGGAGAATCGAGACGAACTACGTGCAAGTGGGCTATTTCATCACATTCTGTTGCCGGAACGATTGATGAAGAGAATGCAGCATATATCTCGCTGGACGGTGATGGTGCAAACAGTAGCAACAGTGTACCGTTTTATGTCCAATTGTCGTCGTCGGATCAAGAAAATGCCGATCGAAGCGTTACCGAGCGAGGCAAAGAAAGCTACTTCTGGAGCGTGGGTAGGAGTTCAAGTTTCATTGCGGCAGGAAGAATACCAGGCAACCGAAACTTTGCTGTGGAGAATGGGGAGCAGGGGAGTTTGTGGATGAAGTGAAGACTCTCGTGAGGAACCGGGACTCAGAGAGAACACAGAGTCCGATGCGGATGGATGGTCGGACCGAGGCGGCAAAATATGTGGCGTTTGATGCGAGGTGCCCAATCATTTTGCAGAAGAACCATATCGTGACAAGATGGTTGCTGGAGCAGTACCATCGCCAGTATGAGCACAAAGGTAGAGCAACCGTCATAAACGAAGTTCAACAGCGATTCTACATTCCGTGTCTACTAGTGCTGGTGGATCTGGTGATTCGAGCATGAGAGTGGTGCAAGATTTGGAAGGCGAAGCCAACTGTACCCAGGATGGAACCACTACCCGAACAGCGATTGGCGGTGAAGGTCGATCCGTTTTCGAATCAATTACTTCGGGCCGCTAGAAGTGATAATTGTTAGAAGAAAGGATAAGCGGTGGGTTTCCTTCTTCGTGTGCCTGACTGTCAGAACAGTACATTTGGAGGTGGCGTACAGCATGACCACAGTGTTCTGCAAAATGGCTATTAAAAGATTTGTGAAGCGGCGGGTAGTCCTATAGAGATCTTCTCGGACAACGGCACAAATTTTGCCGCCTCGTTCCCATACCGGGAATCGAACCCGGTTATTCCGGGCCGGGTGAGAGCCGGATGTCTTAACCACTAAACAATATGGGTAACAACGGTTTCAACCTAATGCAAGGGCAAACTTGTAGAGACGGAAGACGGTAGCAGAGTAAAGCGCTGTATCAGCCTTCAGCTGTCTGCGAAATTTTATTCATTTGCAAAAGAGAACACGAAGTGTGAAAACCCCTTGATGAAGATTATTGTTTCCTTTAATCAATATTAACACTCGGCCTTTCATTCCGCTCGAACTACCCAGGTAACCAATAAGCATTAGTATATACCAGCCATGTCCAAACACTACACTGCACGCCGAGCTACTTTGCACCACGCTAGCGCGTGCATTACATTTGCCACTTTGACTCCGTGCTTCCAGACTAACACCCAACACGGTGGGTACAACACCAATGTCAGTGCTCGTGGTTTGGCTTCGGACACCGTGGCTGATGCTTCGGCAAACCCACAGCCGAGTGTTGCCGATTGTGTCCGATTGCAGAATACACGCGTGGTTTATTTATTTTCATTCTAACCGAGCCGTGCTTGTTAAATTCATTCAACTTATGCGCCCGTCACCCAACAGCCAAGAAAACAAACCAATAAGCCAATCATCAAATTTTTAGAATCATCCGACGAGCATTGCTCTATCCGTGGCAACCAGTGTTATACTGGGTGTATGTTGAGAGCTTTCTTGTGATCGTAGCCACTTGGCTCGTGTATTTTTCCAAAAATCAAACCCGGTGTCAAAAGCAATACACGAGCGTGTACACTCGTGTCGTGTCATTTGCGTTGCGGGTTCATCTATAAGCACGACACTAAAGTGGTGGATTACAGCCACTTGGTGGTGTGTTTGCAGTCTCGTTCGGCTCTCGTGCAGAACGGTCTGGTGCTTTTACCAAGGCTGGTATATACTTTTTTTTAATATCTTTATTATCGTGGCTTTTAGCCTCCTGCTTGTAGCCTGTAATAAGCATTTCTAATGCAAAATAGCGTTAATGAAGCATTATCATAGCATTGCAGTAAAGCAGCCGTATATTGGGCCTAAATTGGCATTTATGATGCATTTACGGTGACTTAAATGCTTGATAGGCTGCCGTAAAGACGCTTTGGAACTGCTTATTGGTTACCTGGGTAATAAACACAATTTCTCTGGGAACAAATAATAGCAGATTTTCAAAAGTGCCATTTTAACGTAAATATTAAACTGAAATTTTTACAAATTGTATCAAATTAAGCCTTTGATGCTTGTCTTGTTGCTCCAAGCTCTCAAGATAAATGGAATGCAAAATATTTGAATAAATATATATCTCATATGATTTTCCAGAGCAACATCTTCAGTCGCACTTTGCTATTGTCAAATTGACAACAATGCCCAGGCTACGCCAACCAGCGTCCCCTTGTTTCAACTGGCAATCTTTTGTGAGCAAATCACTCGTGGAGACGTGAGATAGGAACTTGTAAGGACCGGAGGTCGGTCGTACCTTCCTTTCAGATTGTCATTTGAAGCTCCACGATTATCGAGCCAAGCGGCAGTTTTAAACAACAGAATAAACGACGTAAGAATCAGATAACACTAGTTTACAACATGAAAAATAAACTTTGAACTATTATGGTTGTGAACGTTTCTAATACAAAATTCTGCGCTGAATTCAATGCCGTGGTCAGAAAAAATTAAAGTAGAGCCACTTTTGAGATATACAAAAAAAAAATGATTTTTTGAATATTGGACAAAAGTATTGAATTATTAAAATGCCAATATCTTTGGATCCAGTGCACCAATCACAAATCATTTTTTTTATAGGAATTAGGCTTAATAAATTTGCTATCGTTCAATATGAACTATGTCCTGATTAGAAAATAAATTTTGGAGTTATGGAAAAGGTGATTTAGTTTTTTTTTAAAGTTTTCCATAAAAATCTGCAAAAACTGTATTAAATGCGGAATCATTGAGCAGTGTTTTGAAACGTCTTGCTTTATTTTCATTTTCAAACATCTTGCTTTATTTTCACGTCAGATAAATTAAGAAATGACTAAAATATACACTGGCACTAATTAATTAACATTTAGCATTGAAAATTCACAAAATTGCCACTAAATTTTTAACACTGTGCCATCGAAAAAATAACAATTCACTCTAGAAAAACTTAAAATAGCAATAAAAAAAATGATAATTCGCTTTCAATAAATCAAAAGTGACCGGTAAAACTTTCAAAAATAAGCAATGGAAATTAGTATAAAGGCAATAATAAGCTGATAGTTTTCCGTCATAATAATAAGTTCTAGCGCTATACATGTGACAAAAGTCTTCCATTTTTTAAATCTCTCCTATTGGAACCAAACGAATTCTTTAAAAACAAATTTTACGTTTTGATTTTTTATTGCGATTTGTTGGAAAGATTTGAATTCTTGAAACAAAAATTCTTCAATTTTGTCACATGTTTACCGCTAGAACTTATTATTATGACGGAAAACTATCAGCTTATTATTGCGTTTATACTAATTTCCATTGCTTATTTTGAAAGTTTTACCGGTCACTTTTGAATAATTGAAAGAGAATTATAAATTTCTTATTGCTATTTTAAGTTTTTCTAGTGCGAATTGTATGTTTTTCGTTGGCACAGTGTTTAATAATTTAGTGGTGATTTCACATATTTTTATTACTATTTTTTTCCATTTTTATTGATGTTTTATTACCCTGCCATTTGGAAATACTGTTTTCAAATATTCCAGTTTCCCTTCTTTCTGCAACGCTTTGACAAAAAATTAGAACAGCCCAAGCTTTATACATAAGTAGTGGTTAAAGAATTATGCGTTCTATACCCACCAGGGGATCATATTTAACGTTTTCTTTACCAACTGTGAAATTATCCCATTTTGGCCAAGCGGATGAAGTGTTCCTTGAGGATTACGAGCTCGACTGTTCCATTTGCACACAAAAAAAACACATATATTTTGTGTATCCCTGTTGCAATCCAGTTAACATGGGAACAATTTTAAGATCGGAACAAATTTTCCAATTATGTTGATTGTAATTTATAAAATTGAGCAAAAAGTCACTGATTCATACGTCTCCTTCATATTAACTGCATGAGCGAATAGAATAGAAGGTATCTTATTTCCTTGATGCAGTAGAACGGCTTTCAAACTCAGCTTGCTGCTATCGATTAATAAACCCCATTCAGCTGGATCATATGACTCAC
This sequence comes from Aedes japonicus, assembly GCA_034211315.2. Taxonomy (NCBI): domain Eukaryota; kingdom Metazoa; phylum Arthropoda; class Insecta; order Diptera; family Culicidae; genus Aedes; species Aedes japonicus. The sequence continues at coordinate 35,440 of JASCZW010006063.1, forward strand.
CAAACTCTTCAAACAAGTCGTTTACGTCATGGCAACAACATGCCTTGTCCTTTGTAGAATAATATTTGTCAAATTTCTTGTAACAATTTCTGTGACAAGAAACTTTGACCTCCATGCTCAGCATGTTCTGTTCTTTCAATTCGGATATCTCCTTCGATACGTTGAGGTCTCGTACCAAATCATTAAACTCGGACTGTGTAAACAATTTTGGGTTTTTTTCCAATTCCACCACGAATTCCTCCACGCTTTTGTACACACTTAGAAAATTTTACAGTATTCAAAAAAATCGAGTCTGGATGTCTGTTCTCTATGGTATTACTAAGTACTACGAAACTGTATAACGTTTATATAAAAGTTACTCAAAAAATCAATTTACCTTGCGCCTGACATCCGCCATGCTAAGCACGTTTTCCACGAACCACATAACACTTATGGAATTCACAGTTCGTAAACTAAAGGTAATGTTAATAGTGTTTCTATATTTATGTTTGTGATAATGTATGTGTGTGTGTGTACAATCAATCTCCAACTGACCGGCAGTGCTTTTATGGAAGAAGCTTGTCTGCATTTTTTTATAAGTTATCACGATATGCAAACATTTTTAGCCCTGGAGATTCAAGGTGACAGCTCTATTGAAAATCCAACGACCCATTTCAAGAATGCCTGCTCATACACGTACATTCTGAAATCATCTTCATATACAATAAGCCCCGCATGAAAATCTTCACATATAAAATGGATATGTAGAGAACTCTCACACTTCCAGAATCAAAAATAAACTTTCTTGAGCTTGGTGTGTATATAGTTAAGATGCATTTTCTTTCATTTAAAACTACCTCACCAAGTTCCTTATGTATGTATGTATGTATGTAGGAAGCCACCATCCTAGCGTGGGCCTTGCCCTGCATGCGGTTCCACTTAACAGAAAGATCATGCTTTGTTACCGTTCTAAATTCAACATACTGCTGTATGAAGGGCCAAAAAGGGTTGGGCAGGTCCGTAAGCAGAGACACTTACGCGAAACCTGCGGGAATAAGAGAATCTCCTTCCAGCAATATGATCCAATAAAACGAATAACAAAATACGCAATTCAATTAAGCTTTCCACTAGATGGTTTGTTTGAGACAGGCGCGTCAAATTCATTACAACTGTTGGAGTGGAATGTAGCAATCATGAATGATAGACACATCCCCTCCTAGACTCCGGTTGGCCATCCACTCCATTGTCCAATTGAAACTTCAATGATGCCCTGATGCACCCTCCCATCCCAGTATTTATATGTATTAAATCAATGAAATATAATCAGGTTCATGCAATATATATCAAATATGAAATATATAAATGAAATAAGTATATATAAGGAGTATGTAATTTGAGACGGAAAAATTGATAGCCTGTTCTGTATGTTTTCAAAACTGTATACCTTGCTTGTTGAAATTTCCTTTCTGCTGGTTCTTGGGAGCAATAACATGTATTAGTTTGCACTGCACCCCGAAGCAACCTAAACATAAAATCATACATGATGAACATGAATGTATTCAATTAATAATATCTATGAATAAATATGATATGTAAGAAAATTTAAATATATAAAACGAAAATACATGTACATGTATACAACGTTGAAATTCCACATCCTGAAAATTTAATATGATAATAAGTAATATGCAATGATATGATGAAAATAGTAAGATATTATAATATAAATACTAAATAGTATACATTTTGAAATAGTAAACATGTATGTACAAAATACATCAGACATCCATTGGTTTCTCTCTGAAAAGAAAAATCAGGTAGGCCCTAATATTTCAAATGTCCTGAAAAAGCTGAAAGACAGGTTAAATCATCACCATTATCATAGATAATATCATATCAGATAATATCATATCATTTAATATCTCAACATAAAAGAAGCATCTGACGTTATAATGTAAAATAAAAATACGAGCAAGCCAGTAAACTATAGTAGAATATATATCCGTAACTTAGCTGGTCATCGAAAGACATCCGCTGTTGCAGCTTCGATAAAATTAATATCCATTAAGAATTTGTTTTCACAGTTATAGTCAAATAACATATAATATAAGTGTAATAGTATATATATATATATATATATATATATATACATATATATATATATATATATATATATATATATATACATATATATATATACACACATATACACATATATATATATATATATATACATATATATATATACACATATACACATATAAATATACATACACACATATATATATATATATACATATACATATACACATATATATACATATATACATATATACATATATACATATATACATACATACATACACATACACATATATATATATCTGTTATCCACTGGTTTGTAACTGAAAAAACAAAGATTAGATATGTTTTAATATCCTAATAGTCTTGGAAAATCTGAAAACAGCAAACAATTATGAGAAATAAATTTTACATAAGCATGAATAATGCCCAAAAACGTAGATTAAGTAAAACCAGACAAAAAAAAAGTTCGATAACTCTTATTGGTCTGGATCTATAAATGAAAATGGGAAACAGGAAAGCAATGATTATAAATTATATAGTTTTGGTGAATAAGGGAAATGCTTTTTTGAGTAGAATTTGTCGTATTTTTTTTTCAGTGAAAATGGCATAGAATATAGATAAAATAGCGAAGGGTTGTTATAGTATAAAATGATAATACCAATTTTAATTGTATTCACATATCTACAGATTGTGATCCTGCTGCAATTGTAGACGGGCCCGCTCATGCACTACTAACCTTAGATAAATTATCACAACCACCGAAAAAACCAAATTTAGCTATTTAAAATTATTTAAAAATACTTAGGAGTTCCTTGGATGACCTGAAATTACAAAGAATAGTATATCTACAATATCGATGTGCTGCTGCTATAGTGGAAAAAATAATTGATGTGATATAACCACAATGGAACTGACTCTTAGCTTCGGGTCCTAGAATCCCTACTGAGCCCTTGCGGCACGTCAAGCCGGCCAGTTCAGCTGCAAGGGACCTCACCAAGTTCACGCAAGTTCCTCACCAAGGTTCCTTATCCAATGCCAAAAAGCTCGTCTGAGAAAACCTTACTGACGCATCTATCTGAACAAACACAATCACTGCACACTTTGAGTGGGAATAGATTAACTTCACAACGTTTTATGTTTAGCACCCTGATATTTCATAATTTCAACTCTTCTTCAACTTCAAATTTGAATTTTTATTTAAGCAAAAACTATGCAGTAAACAAAACACGTCAGCTTCAAAGCACGGCTTGCTGACTCTTTTTCTCATGTATGTGATAATGTATATGTGCATAAATCTATGGAGGTATGTGTGGGCGTACTATCTAGTTCATTTATTTGGGAGGCTCAATTGCGTTAGCTTTACGGAGCCGAAAATTCATTGTTTTTAATATAACGAGTGACTTAATACTAGGGTTAGTAGGACGTGGGCCGTTTACTCGCGGTTTACCCGAGGTTAAAAGGGGTGACAATTTTTGGGATGGATTGGACAGAGGAGCTTGGAAATGAGATGCTGTAGTCTCATCAGATAGTTGTCGCCAGCACTTTAACGATGTGCGGAAGTGTGGGCGTACTAATACACGAGTGTTAAATATCTAATCTTTTCAATATCATTTATACCTTTAATTTCCATGGTTTTACAAAAAAAAAATCATAACTTCAACCATTTTCAACCGATTTCATCTCATTTGCTTTGGTTTTCACTGTGCTTTTTGATCCATTTATAGTATAGCTTTTGAATCGTGTTATCTCAATGAAAATGTTGATTAAAACGAGATTTTTTTTAATCAGGACATAATGTTTAAGTGAATGATAGCAAATTTATTTAGCCATATTTTAATAAAAAATGATGATTTCAAATTGTTGCACTAGATCTAACGATATTGAAATTTTAGTAAATGTACCTTTGTCCAAAATCTAAAAAATCAAAATTTTTGTTTATAGTGTAATCAGAACAAAAAGTGAGGTAGAACAATAATCTGCAAAAACCAAACATTGCAAGTGGAGAAACCTCGGGCCTAGGACGAGTATGCAGAACGGTGGCTGCTAAAGGTACGATTGGGTCCCAGGTACTGGGAACTTCCGAAATGCGTTCTACGGTGCGGCATGGATGTCCAAAAAAGTATCGTTTATAGTAGAAGAGTGTCGTATTGTCTTGTTTCTCTCGCAAATACATTTGGCGCATGAAAATTAGCACCCAGATTTACTTCGTCATAAGTCTCATGGTTGTTTTTCCCTCAACCATCTTGGTGGCTTTCAACCACCACATCGTAGAGTGAATAATGTTCTTGTTAGAGGCACACTGCTCAAACCTTGCAGCAGATGATACCTACTTTCATCCATATAGTTGCTGTTCACCTTACCATAGCATCGCATTGCTTGATTGTGGGTTCTTAGTTTTACAATGTTCTATCCCACCGCAGCAGCTTTCAGGTCAGAGGACGTGGAGCGTTTCTCGTTCTCTCTGCAAAATGCAAGACATGTGAAAACACGTGATTGCACAATAAGGACTACTGCGTGTGCTATGTTGGCAGCATAACTAACAGCTGCTGCCATCATTCGTCGTCCTTCTTTCTCTTGGCGAGCAGTGATGATGCTTTTTTTGCTTAGGGAAGCTGAAAGATGCAGCAAATGGAAACTATGGAACTACATACCACCAGGAAGAAAGAATAAACCTGACAGCGGCTGGGGTGAGATGTCGAGAAAAGTGACTGTTCATTTGCAACTTATTTTTCATTTCACGAAATATTACGTGTTCCCCTTTTGACTTTGCCACATTCGGGCATCAGTTGTGCTAAATTATTTTCTTCACACTTTGATTTTGTGCTGAAACAAAACGAATTGAAATGAATGTGTGATTTGCGTTTCAACGTTAGACACAACAGCTGTCAGAGCAAGTAATTTTCATTTTAGATTGAATTAGAATCGCCTACATCATAAATTTACCCTATTATGGAAACTGCTAGAATTCATGCTCATCAACAGCCTTGAAGATGTCATCAACTGTACCGCCCTGAAGTGCAAGGATCCATTATAGTATAATTCGCTTATTGTTCCATCCCAACAAAGAATTCTTCACCCACTGAAGATATCAAAGCGAAGAAAAATCCATTTGAAAAATGGATGTCCACTACTTCTGGTGATACTTTGGAAACCGATAATGTGTATCCAAGGAACATTGCACTTAGGAGCACTTCCTCGAGTTGCCGCAGTATAATGTAATGCTGTTGGTAGCCGGATAGGAATATGGCATGGCAGCGCATTGTGAGCAAATCTGAATGGTGTGGTTGAAAAAAAAAACGGAGCATAAAAATCCCTTCTGAATGGCCCCTTATGCACTCTCAATGGATATTGCACAGATATGTTGTTTTCCCTTTTTGTTGAGTCGAGTGTTTTGGCGCACAGATGTGAGTTGCATGAAGACTTGAACAGGGCGGAAGGAAAACGGATATGTTACAGAGCTTGCAGTGATGCGTTGTTTGCATACATTATCGTTTTGAAATAAGCACTACGCACAGATGACGTTGACGGGTACTTCCTTAGCTCCGTGGGTTAAGTCACAACTACAAAGCAGCAGCACGCTGAAGGTGGCTGGGTTCGATTTCCAGTTTTAAAAGAAAATTGCTCGACTCCCTTGGATCATAATAAAGGGTGTCTCACATCAAATTGTATCACGGAAAAACGCTGTAGAAAATTACTTAGTTGACGGATCCTGTTCAAACTTCCAGACAATAAAATATAACCCATGAGTAAGCTTTTAAAATATCTATTTTTTTCAACTTCAATACCAAAACCGTGAGCTCGCACCTTTTGCTTTTTTTTAGACGGGATGGAAAATCTGCAACCAGACACCTGAAGAACTCAGGGTGTGGGGATGAGGGTGCCAACTCCTCGACCCACTAAAAACCCACCCGTGCCTTAAGCCCTGGACCCTCCCCGGAACCACCTTTCGGTATTACTTCGGGGAGGGGGCTATTGTGCTTGTTAAGCACCCACTATGTCTAACTACTTAGGGCTTTAGTAGTTAGGTGGTCCCTGCGACCTGCCTTCGGTCGTTTCACCATTTTTGTGAAGGACGATCTGGGAGGCTGCTACGCATACCGCGTCCCAGACGTCCCGGTCCTGGCACATCCTCAGGACCAAATTGTCCACAGTCGTGTCGTGACCGCTTACGGCGATCATTCCGGATCTCGCACCGTCGAAGCGAGGGCATGCGAAGAACACATGTTCCGCAGTTTCCTCGACTCCCGCGCACTCGCTGCATGCGGAGGACTGTGCATGCCCATATTTATGCTGGTATTGTCTAAAACAGCCGTGGCTAGACAATATCTGCGTTAAGTGGAAGTTTACCTCCCCGTGTCGCCTACCGATCCACCCGGTTAATTCCGGGATTAGTCGGTGGGTCCACCTACCTTTGGTGGAGTTGTTCCCTTCTCTTTGCCACTTAACCATGGATGCGGCTCTAGTGGTCTTCCGAATACCTCTTGTTCCGCGTTGTTCGAAGCACTCTACGTCCTCTTTTATGATCATGCCTATTGGCATCATCCCCGATAGGACGCAGATCGCGTCGCGTAATACCGTTCGGTAAGCACTAACCACTCTTAGGCACATAAGCCTCTGCGTACTCTCTAGCTTACTTACGTAGCTCTTGGTACTCAAGGCAGTGATCCATGCCGGCCCGCCGTACCTAAGTATGGACAGGGCGACACTGGCCAGGAGTTTACGCTTACTCCCTTGCACCGCCGAGCTATTCGACATCATGCGGGATAATGCCGATATAGCCATTGAGGCTTTTTTGCAAGCGTAATCGACGTGACTGACAAAGGACAGCTTATCGTCGATCATAACCCCAAGATACCTCAAGAACCTCTTCGATTCTACTGTACACCTGCACGGATCGTCGCATGTTGCTCCGATTTCCTATTATTCACCTCGGTCTTATGGTGGGCTAGCTCCAATTGTCTGCGAACCCGACATTCTTCAGCCCGCTCGGGAACTCAAGCCGCAGTACCTCGTCGTACATCGTGTTCCATAGCACCGGACCCACGATCGATCCTTGTGAGACGCCTGCGGTGACCTGGACTCGTTTCTGGCCTACCTCTGTATTGTATACCAGTACGCGATTCTTGTACAGGAACCTGTAGGCGCTGGAGCGAGGTAGGCGTCACCCCACGGGTTCACAGTGGCCCTCTGAAACAGACCCTCGAAACAGGCTCGCTTGCTGGCCTTTATCTCCCTCTTTAGTGCGGCCTTCGCGGTGACTAGCGCCCCTCTACGCTCGATTCTCTCGGCGTCTAACCACGCTCTTTGCACCCTCCGTCTTGCGTGGAGGCATGTTCTTCGGAGGTCGGCAATCGACTCCATCCACCAATACACCGGCGATCTTCCATTCCTCGGTTTGACTTTCCTCGGCATGGTCGCATCGCACGCTCGTGTAGGTGTCATAACGAGTCGTTCGCCGCAAGGTTCCTGGGTTTCGCATAAATTTCGTTCCCTCTCAAGCGCCTCTTTAAAAGTCTCTACATCAAAGTAGGACGTCCATCTGCGGGCGAATGAAGTGGATGCTCCTCCTTCCGCACGCAGCCATGTATTGTGGACGATACAATATCGAACCGCCAAGTGGTCGCTATGGGTGTAGCCATCATCCACCCTCCAATTGCTTATAAGCCCAGAATTGCTGAATATTATATCGATGATCGATTCCGCTCCGTTTCTATGGTAGGTACTCTTGGTACCCACATTGGCTAGGTCTACGTTGAGCCTAGCCAAGGCCTCCAGAAGAATTTGGCCCCTAGGGTTGGTAAGGCGGCTCCCCCACTCGACCGCCCAAGCGTTGAAGTCCCCTGCTATTACCAACGGGGTCAGGCCAGTTAGCTCCGTTGTCATCCGATCAAGCATATTAGTAAACTGTTCGATCGACCATCTTGGCGGTGCGTAGCAGCTGCAGAAGAACACTCCACTCACTTTGACAACCGCAAAGCCTTCGTTTGTGGTAGACACAACCTCCTGAACCGGGTACTTGCCCGTCGTCCATAATGCCGCCATATTGGCTCTGTCCGCAAACCAGTTCCCGTTGCCGGATGGGATGTGGTATGGGAAATAATGGCGATATCCGATGCCGACTCGCTAACTGTCTGACACAGCAGTTGCTGGGCGGCCTCACAATGTCACAATGGTTCAGATTTAGGTGGGTTACCTGCATTACGGTTGGCTTGTTGGTATACCCTTAGCGGCAGGGCACTTGCCTCGCCACCGCGTTGCATCTGCTGTTCAGGTGGCAGTTTCGGTTTCCGTGGCATTGACGTCCACTCGCTTGTTCCGGTAGGGTTGCTACCGCACGATGATTCGCTCGACGTGTCTCACTTCGCTGAGTTGCTTGAGGTTGGCGTACCCCTTAGCCAAATGGATCACCTGGAACGATTAGTCGAGTTCTGTACACTCCCCTCTCCGTTTGATGATGCGCGCATCTTAGGTATTGGGGTTGTGGTGATTCTTCAACCGATTCAGATTTTTTTTCAGGTCAACCAGGTTGTTGCCCTTAGTCTCCGAAGCCTCTACGGAGATGAGCACTATGTGTCCCAGCAGGACGGTGCAAAAGCCGGGACAATTTAATCGACTTTCTGGGCAAAATTTTGTGGCCATCCAGCTCCAGGGATTTGAATCTTCTCGACTTTTCTGTTTGGTCATATATGATGTCGAAGCTGAACGAATAAAAGGCCAGTACCTTGGAACAGTTCAAAACGGTAATCCTCAAATTCTGGAATTAAATGCCCGCGCAGTCCGTGGGTGCCATTAACGACGCGTTCGAGAAACGTTTGAGGCTCGTGAAGAAGTACAAAGGGGTGAGGGTAATTCTTATTTGTTTAACATATTTGGAAAGGGTATCCGAACTTTTTGAACACCGTGCATATAAATTACCTGTATTTATCATGGGACAGCATTTTCAACTAGTTTATAACAAGCCGTATTGATAAGGCACATGTATACGCACTCACTCATTCAAATCGAAACATTTCAATAGAATAAGATATAATATAAGATAGAATCATTAATCGACCATATGTTTATAAATTAGATGCTTACGTAGAAATAAGATAATACCATTATTACTATACACCAACGCCCCTGGTTTAACCTACCTATGTTGTTTTATTCATAAAGGATGGAACGGTCAAAACTTGGTCGACTTAAATACGACGTAGTTTCTTTGATCTTACATTTAAAAAACTTGAACACCCCTCAACTTGTAGGTGTATGCTTAAGGAAATGTTGACTCTTTTTTGTTTTGCCATTTTCTGTTAATTTGTCAAAATTATGTCGAAGCAAGAAGAGCAACGTATCAAAATTTTGCACGTGCATATGCAAAATCCAAATTATTCCCACGCCAACTCCGCAATATCACTTAATATTGCCAAATCTACCGTGACGAATGTAAGTTGTACACGAGTTTGTTAATCAAGTTTGATTGCATCGTAATGGACGATGAAACATACGTCAAGGCTGATTTTAAGCAGCTCCCAGGTCAAGAATTTTATACGGTACCGGAAAAGGAAAGGTTCATAATGAGTTCAAGCAGAAAAAAAATTCAAAATACCCGAAAAATACTTGGTTTGGCAGGCGATTTGCACCTGTGCGCTAAAGACGAAAGTTTCGTGACAACTGGCACTGTCAACCAAGATATTTATGTAAAGGGATGCTTGCTAGGGAACATAGTTGTTCCCTGCTGTTTTGGCCAGACCTCGTTTTTTGCCACTGTGTGCCAATAGTGTGCAAATCATGCCCAAGGAGAAAACCCCTCCAAACTCGTCTAAACTGCGCCCAATTGAAAAATATTGGGCAATCGTAAAGAGAAACCTCAAGGGAAATGAAAAACAGTTCAAGGCAAATTGGCGTTCAGCAACAAACAACGTAGATATAACAGCGGAACGAAACTTGATGGAAGGTGTGAAAGCCAGACAGTTTGCATCTGGAAAATCGGAAGCCTAATCAAATAAATTTTCTCTGGTTTGTAGACGATGAACTTAAAAAAAAATGAAGATTGATCATTTATATGATAAACTAAACAGTGTGCACTTACTCATGTTTGACCAATTTTTGACCGTTCCACCCTTTACTGTATTTGATGTACACATCTAGGCGTTTTTCAATGTTGATAAAATATTAAAAGAAATAGATGCAATTGTTGAGTTTATCGAAAATATTATCGAGCTCTGAAAATTTTCATAAGTAAGCAAAACATTGCGCAGTACATACTAACATTATTTCAAGTGATAATCAATTTCACCCTGAAAGTACTAATAAAATTTAGTAAATCAATTGACTTTTAATACAATATATGGTTTGATAAGGCTCTGAGCTCTGAGGATCAATTTCACCAGTAATCACGGTATCTTGTTATTTTGGATTCCACTTTTTATGGTTCATACCTTGTAATCATCAGTTCCTTCTCCAAAAGAATCGCATAGCAACAACATAATAAAAAGTACTTACAACTAATTTAGCTCATCATTATACCATTTGCGGTCAGCCTGCTTGCTACTAAATATTAGTCAGATGGAAAGTGTAAACCATGAATACCGGCTGAAACTCAACGCACAAACACCGGTATCTCACTCTGGGTACATGGAATATGCATTTTCGTACAATCGCGAAATCTCTACCACACTCTGCCACTAAAGTGCAGCTTTAACTAGACTAGTCATGCAACAAGGCTAAGTTACATGGTGGGAGCGGAAGAAACCACTATTGCTTACATCAGGAACTATCAGGATTCCGGTGCTTGTCGGCTTTGTGATCACTATACACACCATCCGAGACCGGTCGCAAGACCAAGACCGAAATATCCAATAACCAAGGCACTGAATAATAACAGCGTTCACTGATGGCATTCCACAATTCTCACAGTTGTTGTACGCTGCTACTGCTGCTGATCCCTTCTGCTGAAATACATATAATATCGGTGGAATTTCCGAGTTGAACCGGGCATGAAATATGTTGACCAGATCAACACGGATAGAATGTGATAATACTCCTCCTCTGGCGCACGGTCACACACTACAACTGTATGCTATAAACATGGCATTTCTATCCAGCCGACAACGACGACGGTGTCGTAAGACGTGTCGTGTTTGTGAGGAGTATTCTGGCAGTTGTGGCTACTTTCCAACAGGACAGAGAAATGGCGTGAGGATGGGAGATTTTTTCGCATCTGGAAAGGATTCAGAATATAATCTGCGAAAGGCCACTGATACTGAAAAGGTCAGTGGCACTTCTGCCAACTTATTTAATAGCATGGGCCAGTCTATTGTTCATATTACGGAAATTAACTAAGTAGTTTGATTGTTGGGGAATGTTAAGCATAAGCTTCAATAAATAGGGAAAAAGTAATACGGTAATTTTAGGGATTAAAACTTTACTGTTTGACTTCATAACAAACTCTACCTGCTCAAATAGCCGAAGAATTTTATAGTGTCATAAACGGCCCCATGTTCAATTGTATCTCTCAAACGAAACATTAACTATGTATTTGTGTTTTTGAACAATTTATGCTGAACCCTGATTCTTGACGACAAGGGCCGAGTTTACGACAAAACCTTAAGGGCTTATGCTGAATCATTCTTAATGACAGTCATTACCACAACATTTAGAATTGGTATAACTCATAGTCGGTACTAGATATTGACAATTTAATCACATCAGTTTGTATGCTTACTTGCTGTGAGCAATCTGATAGAGTTCGATTCGATGTTCATTCACTAACAATCGAGATTTATCAATTTGAAATAGCAAGGTGAGTTTGCAAGAGCGAGATAAAAGATAGGAAAAAATACATGGAGCAGCGATTCACCTTAAAGTTGATTTACAGTGACCGGCAAAAAAAGGCGGCCAGTTGTTTATCTTTTCAATTCCTTAAAAATATGATGAAACACATTGTTATACAGCAATTTCATACGAAAAAGTCAGACAATCTCTCAAAATTCTGTCAATTTCTGTCAGAATATAAACCTTTTGAAGTGGAATATAAAGGAATGCTTATGCTTATTACATCCGAAAGTTGAAAATGTGCACGTCAGTATTGCAATTTTCGCAATCATATCTTGAGAAACCGCATGATTCGAAGAAAAGAGATGGGTTATATCAGGGATATAACCGCGAGATTCACGTAGAACCGCGTTGATGTATAATAATAATGGCATAATCAAATTTGAACATATGAAATATTAAACACAAATGGTTGGTAGATATAAAAATGTATTTATTATTTTGCTTCAACCCGTTCCTTATGAAGTTTCTACATACTGCACATGTGTTACATGGGGTCTGACGACGTAAATGACCCCTCCCCCCACTCCTCCACGCAAACGTCAAACGTAAACAATGATTTTTTCGGTAAATGTCTCGTGACACAAAGTGTACTCAAGTTCGCTACCAATTCTATCGGATAGGTAGTCTTTCTCTCCAAAACAATTTTACCCAGGTAACCCAGGAACTGATTCTGCCTGAATGCATAGCTGTTGTATAATAGCATACGCAAAGCTACCATAATCTTAGCTGTCTGATATCTGCATTTTTGCTGGATGATATATCATTAGAATAACGCACTGAAAATGCTTAATTATACAAATGTTTACAGATGGCCTGCCGAATTTGGATGAAGATGATTCAATCACCAAAGTGAGTACTATCATAGACTAACTCTAAGACCAGTAGGTCCCGAACAAATACGATTTTTTTCTTGGCCCAGTCAGAACTAGCACATCGGTCCCAAGCTCGGTCCCAAGCTTAATAATGCGCCCCTAATAATGAACTCATACGAACATATTCTCAAATATTCTGTCAAAATAACACAGCAAATCAAAACAAAGGCGCAAATATGTACATCAAGGTGCTGGCTTCAAGGTGTACTTCAACAGTGAACCAATTTCAAATCGCTAGTTGCATATTGATCGTTGGTACTATTATAGTCCTGATGCAGGAGTAAGCGAGGATAATGAAACGTTTCGAAAATACGGACAATTATCGATTTGTAAACAACTTTAATTATGCATTTTCAGTGCGCTATTCTAATTATATATCAGGTACAAAAATGCAGATATCAGACAGCTAACATTACGGCAGCTTTTCGTTTGCGATTATACAACAGCTATGCATTCAGACTGCCAATGTACAGCAAGAAGAATCAGAAATGCAAGTATGATGCAGAAACAGTGCATATTTCAATGCTTGTTGGTTACATGGGTTACATTCAAGTATTAAAACCGTTTCAATACCTTCCATCTAGGTTTGAGGATAAAAACGTGGTAGAAAAATACATCGACCACGAAGCAGCGAGTTCGAATCCCATCCTACACTGATAAAAAAGTAATGATAATATCTATGTGTCACACACATGAATTTTTTGCAATTAGATCAACAAATAATATCTATTTGTAACCACACATACTTTTCATTTGCCACATACATTTCATATGTGTTTCTCAAGGGATATGTTTAAGTGTGAACAAATGAATATAATGTGGAATTTTACAAGGATTTTTGTCATTAAATATGTGTGAATTTTTACCCGTGTACGAAATGCAAATTCTGCAGTGAATTTGACTTCCCCCTTTCATATGAAAAATTAGGAGGTCTAAACAGATAGCAAAACGTCAATCATCATCAGTACAAGAGACGAAGAAAAAATATAAGAGTTTAAAAGTGACATATTGTCCATATAGACGTCTTCTTTTGGTGGGGTCAAGCATTAAATTAGCCGTATTGCGCGCCAAAACAGGCTTTTGAATAGCATTTAATGTGAATATAATGCTCAAAGGCATTATATCGCTTGAGGGTGTGCTTAGGGTATGCTTCCTTAATATTATACAGTTGTCTTACATTATTCCATTGCTCTCTTTTCTAAGAGCATAAACGCAACCGGGATTCGTCAATCAGTCGGGAGAAAGCCTTGGTTCGAATCCCGATGTAGGAAACACATTTGAGCTTATAAAAAATATATCCTATCATCAATGTTTCGTGGACGTTATTAAATAATATGAAAATAAATCGTCATAACAGAGGGAAATGAATCTCAAATGGAATAAAAATATATGTTTGATGTTTTTTCTCCAAATATCCCAAATTCTATATATGCTTTTTAAAATGCAATTCCGTCCTTTCCGTAGAAGCAGTATTTCAACTGCTGAAAAAGCAACTATGCCCTAAATATACTTGTTTTCGGGCTTCAATAAAGCATGTGCGCTAGCTTTAATTTGACAGGAGTGGGGCCCTTTTCGACTGTAGTTCTGCTTTAAAGGCTAGTATGCAGCTCAAAAGTAATGTGCATTAGGATAGGACAAGTAATGGTCAAGAAATGCTTTTACTCTCCGAATTACTTACCTTGTATGCAGCTGAAAAGGAGGACAAACTTCGTAACGTAAGTAACGTCTGACCAGGTAATCTTAATGGTGCTGTCAGTTTTCCTTGCGGAATAATATTCCTTTGGATTATTCCGCAAGAGAAACTGACGTTTCACCCAAAAATGGCAAAAATTACTTCAAATCTTTACTTGTCAGCTGCATACTAGGCTTAAGCCTAGTATGCAGCTGGGAAGTAAAGACCTGAAGTAATTTTTGCCTTTTTTACCGAAGTAGTTTTGACAACTGCTCCAGTATGGGTGAAATGTCAGTTTTCCTTGCTGAATAATCGAACGGAATATTATTCCGCAAGGAAAAGTGACAGCCCCATTTAGATTACATGGGTAGGCGTTACTAACGTTACGAAATTTGCCCTTCTGTTCAGCTGCATACAAGGTAAGTAATTCCGACGGTAAAATCATTTCTTGGGCATTACTTGTGCTATCCTAATGCACATTACTTTTGAACTGCATACTAGGCTTTAAGGACGTATGCAAGATTAGACTGCTTTATTCAATAAACTTATATTGTAATATAATGCAAAATTGATGTATCTATACAGAGCTTCATGGTTACTTAGGTAGTTTGTTCTTAATTGTGGCATATTACGAAGCGGCATGATACGAAGAACCATTCTAGATTTCAGTTTTCAGTTCAGTTCATTCCTCCCAATAGCACGTTTAATAGTGACAACGCTAATGGAAACCCATAATATATTGGATTTTACCTAGTTGAAATATTTCGTGATTTTAGACAAAAAGAAAATTATTGCCATCAGTAAAATTGTTCAGTATATCAAGTCCTTCCGGTTGGTGGATAGCAATACAGAATTATCTGATTACGCAGCGCTAGTTATCACATGAACTTCCTGAATGAGGTGGATCTTGAGATCCTAGCCTTCTACCAAGTTGGCGTTTTCGGCAATGGTGCTCGATTGAACTTGGCCTTTCGAATGGTGAATCGTTAAAAGGTACTTCCAGATTCGGCCCAAGCGTGCAGTCAACGGTTACTCGTGTGATTCGTGGACCAGGGGGAGGCTGCATACGTAAAAAGTGTAGAAACTTTCAAAGTTTGCCAAGAAATACACTCATGTTGCAAACGGAGTGCGTCGTTCGTTACAACTAGGACTGTAAACGGGGAGATCCACCTCGAGGAGTGTCTACAGAAGCGTCTGCTTTCTCTGTTGAAGCATCACCAGGGCCCTACGATCTCTGGCTGGATCTAGCTTCGTGCCACTATTCAAATGATGTCCTGTAGTGGTACGAAGCCAACGCAGTCACTTTCGTACCCAAAGACACGACACCGGAAATTTGAGGAAGACATGAAGAAAAACTGGGTTTCCGTTCAGAATAAGCTGCAGTCAGATGTTGTACAGAACCTAATGAGTGGAGATAAGCGTAAGGGGCGAGCGTACAATTATGGTATTAAAGTTGAGTAAAATAATCATACCAAAAGCTTACTCGTGTGTTTCTTTCATGATGCAATTTGCTGTGGGACACCCTTTATATCGTTATTAAATTCATTTACTATGTACTACTATGAAAATACTATGACTATGAATATATATTGGGATGGGAGGGAGCATCAGGGCTCAAGCTGGAATTGGCCAATGGAGTGGTATGACAACGAGACGCCGGAGGGGACAAACAGTATCATTTTCTTTATCCTACCTATTCCTATGCTGTGAATTCTAATCCAACAGGGAGAGTAATGCGCCATTCTTAACAAGCTATCCTGTAGAAAGCTTGATAAGTATTGCGAATTGAGTTATTCGATTTGCTGGATCGTATGGTTGGAAGGAGATTCTTATGATCCCGCGGGTTTCACGTAAGTGTATCTTCCCTTTATTCAGCGTTACTGTGATTACAAGCCGGTAACTAAATTTGATCTTACTATCAAGTGAAGATGGTGGATACCTTACATACATACACACAAGTGCATTTAAATTCTTGAAGCAGTCTTTCTTGGTTCCTCAAACTATAATAAAAGTTTTATTATTTACATATGTACATCTTATCTCGAGTTATTTTCCATGCAAAAGTTAGTTTCTACTGCTAGCCTCGTGCTTCAATCTAGACTATCCTGATACTATATTCTACCACAAGCTTCTGAACCATTTCCTTTTGATTCAGTATTACCTATGATTGTTGTAACGATGCACAGTGATCTACGATTATCGAATTAAGAGTTGAATATTCCTAGTTTATCGAAATTTTTGATACATATATTATAACTTACAGGGTGTCTCACAATAGGTGTCACTAAAACAAAATGGGATTATAGCAAAACAAATCAACCAAATCATGGCATTTATTTTTCATTTGAAAAATACATGTTATTGAAATAAACCATATTAATTCAATTCCAATCTCTGGCCATTTTCCTTATTATTTTGCACAAACGCTTCGTAAAACCATCGGAGCTAGCACGTACGATTTCCTGAGGGATTTGGTCCCAATCATCAACCAAATGTTTCTTGGATCGATCTAAAGTAAGCCCTTTCTTAGGCCCTATATGTTGAAGCATATAACCCCAAACAAAGTAGTCAAGTGGGTTGAGATCCGGTGAAGATGCAGGCCATTCTTGGCTTGTGATGAAATCGGGCAAATTTTGCACGCTCCACGCTTGTGTCTTCTTTGCCTTGTGAGGTGGAGCTGGGTCTTGTTGGAAACAATATGGTCTATTCCCATGCAGCCATGAAGCATGAAGAAGCAGATAGTTCTTCAAAATCTGATCGATGTAATATTCAGTGTTGATTTTTACGTTAGGTTCTATAGCAATAAGAGGGAGTTTTCCTTATCGTGAAACGGCGCCCCATACCATGATTTTCGATACATTCTGATAGCGTTCTTCAGCTAGTTTATCTCTTGGAATATTGACAAGACTTTTGCCATACACACTATCATTTAGACTGTCTTGAAAGAGGAAGAGCTTTTCATCCGACAATTAAATCTCGCAGTCACCGTGCCAAACCAAAAGATTTCTGTTTCTTTGGTCCCTCAAACATTTGATCATTTTTTTCGTTCTGGCAGTTCGTCTGGCACCACCTTTGTGTTGAATATGTACATTTCCAGTTAATTGAAGCGTTTCAAGGTACGGAAAATAAAACGCTTACTCACTCCGAACTGCTTAAGGCTATTGAATATCTGAATCGGTCTCCCTTATGCAGGGATGCCAGATAGTTTTTTTTAAATGTCTGTGATAAACATTTGAAATGTCTGGGAATGTCTATAAAAGTCTGTAATTTTTTTTTTTAGAAAATTAGACTTTTTTTCAACGAAAAGACGTTTTGTATAGACTGCTTCTTCGGTTAGTCAGTGGTTATCTCTTGAATTTCAGGGAAACTCTCTCTAGATCTTCTGCAAGGCTCTTTGCTTTATTCTTGGAAGTTTCCTTCTGAAATTCGGACAAAATTCCTAATGAACTTCTTGGCAGTCACTCCTTATTTTCTTCGACATTCACATTTAAGAACCCAACCTTACCTTCCAGAAGCATTTGGTATGTTTTTTCCTGAACATAGTTACTTTCTAAACTTTTGATAAGTCCCATCCTGAACTACGAGGAAAGTTTCTGCAAAACTTTGAGAAAGTACTCTTCAGAATTTCTTGGAAAATCTTCTTAAGTTGCTAGAAGTTTCTTCCTGAAACTTTCTGAGAAGTTTTTTTCTGAACTGACGAAATAATCTCTTCTGAACTTCAGAGTCCTGAACTTCAGGGAAGTTTGTTCCTGAATTTCTGAGAAATTCCTGCTTGAACTACTAGAAAGATCCCCCTATACTTCTAGAAAGATTCTTCCTGATTTTATCAAAAGAATCTATCATAACTTCTGAGATTTTGTGAACTTCGAGCAGTTCTCATTCTGAAATGCTGGAATGTTTGATTCGGAACTTTAGAGAAGCTCTCTAGTTCCAACTGAACTTTTGATCTCTTTTCAACTTCTGAGAAGTCCTCTTGTGAACTTCTGAGGAGTTTACTTTATGATTTTTTTTTTTGAAAAAATCCTTCTTGACCGTACAGGTAGTGCCCTCTCTGGTAGATTTTTCGTGAAATTCGGAGAAGTTTTTTCCTGGGCTTATTCTTTCCAAACTTCTGATTGGTCCCATCCGGCACTGCGAGGGAAATTTTATTCCAAATTGTTTAGGAAAATTCCCTTAAATTTGTTCCTGAAGTTTCTTCCTGGACTTCTGAGAAGTCCTCTTTTGAACATTTGGGAAGATTTCTCCAGAACTTTGGGGAAGTTTGATCCGGAACTATAGGAAATTTCGTGCTCAAATCAGAAGGAAGTACTCCCAACGCTCCTGGAAAGTTTCATTCTTTTCTCCCTAAAGAATTTTGAGAAATCCTTATTCTGAAATGCAGAATGTACTCCCCTAAGCTTTTGAAAAGCTGCCAAGCACTTCTAGGAAGTTCCAACTAACATTTCGAGAAGTTTCTTTCGAAACTTCGGGGAAGTTATTTCCTGAACTTGAGAGTAATTCTTTCCTCAACTTCTATGACGCATCGTCCTGAGGATTTTTTTCCCAGATTTTTTGAGAAATTATAGGTAGTGCTCTTCTTGGTTAGCTCCCGTCTGAAATTTGGGAAAGTTCTGGGAAGTTCAATCTTGAATTTCTGGGAAGAACTCCAAAACCACTGAAAAATTCCAAACTTCAGAGAAGTCCTCTCCCCTCCACTTCTTCCTGAAGCTCAGATAAGTCCTCTCCTGATTCTTGGGGAAGTTCTGTCTTAAAATTCTGGTAATTATGATCTTGAACTTCGGTAATGAATTTTTGAAGGTTCTTCTTGCATGAACTGCTTGCTCCCAATACTTCTGAGAAGTTTCTACCTGACCATAGGAGATTTTTTTTCGAGTAAGTCTCTAAGTTTCTCAAATATGATTTGTGTTGTTGTGAACGTTGATTTTTGTTGTGACCTAATAGCATAGGACCAATATTTCCAACGCTTTGACAGTAATTTTTCGCATGGGCAGAATCGCTTATAAGCTGTCAGCAATAAGCTGTCAAAAGAATACACTCAAAACGGGTATAAGCAATTCCGCTGTTTAAATTACCCAGCTGAAATAAAAGTCAATAAAAATAAGGCGATACCTATTGTGAGACACACTATACAACTTTAACCCTTATGTGTTCAACAAAAAAAAACACACCTCTAAGTGTTCGACCAAATTCCAAAACTATTGCAACTTCGTCCAATATTGACTCAAAAATGTCCTTTTGAATTTATCTAATTCCCGGAAATCCCGGTTTCTAGGGCTGTGGTCCGGTACGTAGACACAATGGGAATATCAATTGAATTTTCCGGAATGGATGACATACTCTTTGGAATAATTCCAAGACACTATTTCTATTCTATTGTGGGTCAAATGCCGACTTGTCCCAGGAACGGCCATTCTGTAACAGGTTCCTGTGGGGCCACGAGTGGCTATGAACAAACTTAGAAGGATACCCTGGCAATATGAGTATCGAATTCATGAAATTTCATTTTTCCAATACGCTATTTTTCAAGGTTTTGTGGCTATCTGATGATTTGTCCTTGGATCGGTCATTCCGGAACAAATTCCCGTATTTTTTTCAAAGATCTCAAAGATTTGTCATCCTTTCTCGGAAATTCAATTGATGTTCCCAAATAGTATCGTACCGGACCACAACTGGAAAACTGGATGATTCCAAATCGCCATTGCCGAAAATGAGAATGGACTCGGAAAAAATGCGACACTTTGTTTTGGGTGTAACCGTCCAAACACAATGATAACGGAAACGGAACGGAAAACGGCATTTTTGACAGTTGCTGCAAATGACTTCGATATGTCCAATTAGAATCGGCTTGGATCTAGCCTGTTTTCTTTCCGACAAGCAGGCATACTCAGATCGGGCTTTGCCGTTTTCCGTTTCCGCTATCATTGTGTTTGGGCCATAACTTCTTATTGCGTAAGTAAAAGTTAATAAAATTTTGAGTAATACTAGTTTAGAGTGTTATGTTTATGTGTGCAAAATTTTATCGCGATCTGTCAAGTTTCAAGTTTTCAAGATGCGTTCCAAACAAGAAGAGGTACGCCAGCAAATCTTGGGCGCGGTGATCAATAATCCTGGTCAGACGCACAGATAGATTGGCAAAAGGCTTGGAATCCACCATTCCACCGTGTTCCGTGTTGTGAAGATATTCCAGGAGACGAAGACCATCGAGCGGCGCGGTGGCCAAATTGCGTGCGCGGAAGCTGTACCGTGAGTGGCTGGTCAAGCCAAGCTGTCTCGTCATGAACGACGAAACATATATCAAGGCGGACACCAAACAAATCCCCGGCCTCGAGTTTTTTTGTCGGTACGCCCCGCATGGAGGTTCCGGAAGAGAAAGATGCACAAATTCCCGAAGAAGTGGCAGTGGATCTGCGAGTACAGCAAGCCGTTCGTTACAACCGGCACCATAAACGGGCAGATTTATCGAGAGGAATGCTTGCAGAAGCGCTTGCTGCCCTTCCTCCGCTCTCACCGTGGTCCCACGCTGTTCTGGCCGGATCTCGCTTCATGCCATTACGCCAAGCCTGTACGAAGGGAAGGGCGTTAATGTGGTCCCGAAGGAGGCGGACCCGCCAAATACACCAGAACTTCATCCGATCGAAAAGTGTTGGGCGATAATGAAGAAGAAGTTGAAGCAAAGCGGAAAAACATTCAAAACCGATGAAGCTTTGAAGAAAAACTGGGAGAAATTGTGTAAGGAAGATGGACAAAGCCTCGCCCAAGATCTCATGAGCAGTGTTAAAAGAAATGTACGAGCATTCAGCTTGGGGGAGGTAAAAAGAAACATTGAATTTTCTGCGTTATCTAATGCACATAAAGGGAATGCTAGATTTGGCAGAAAATAATAGGATATTTCATGTAAATGTAAGCCAGATAACGCCTGAACCAAGCCTGTTGTATGAAAGATTGTAAACATTGTTGTATGCAAACATTGCTTACGCCTTCTTTGGCTTAGAGTTAAACGAAGCGAAATATTACGCGCTTGTTAAAATTAATTATTTTTTTCTGTGAAGTGCATCTGAAAAGACCTAATTTAACATGATTTTTCGAAGTGTGTAGGAAATAAACCACCATAAACAGTACAGAGTTATTCATTTGAAAAAACTTCAATACAAATAAGTATTTTCCTGATTTATATTTTTCATAAAAAAAAACATAGCAATCTAACAAAATGAATAGTTGTCGGAGTAAGCACATGAATCAAAAACGAAAAGAAAGAAGAAATCATGTTCTGCATTCCGGCATGAAGAAATGAAAAATTCACTGTATCTGAAAACAGTTTCGTATTCTCATTCTCCCCCCAGTTCCCGGTCTACCAGAAAGTGTTGCTCCTCTCTAGAAGCACCAATCAACAGCTTCGAATTCACAATGGTCGATTTTCTTCGTCTTATGTTCCACACATTTTACTTTATTTCAGCAAGCACAGCAAACCGAGATACATTTGTTTCTGGAGACATCCGTCCGCTCAAACCACTGCATTGATGCTGCTGCTACTGCCGCTATTCGAAGCCACCCACAAACCAATTCCTACGATCCTATATGTTTGTTTCTGAATGTGAATTGTATCTTTCCCGGACGAGACCCTTCTCACAGCTCTGCGCAACAACCCGAGAAGAGCAAGGACCCAACTTTTGCATTTACCAGTTGGGATTACCAGTTCGTCATCTACTTCCCTTCTTAGTTTACCCTTCCCACAACCCTGGTCTTTTGCATCACACAGCTGTGTGGATGTGTGAATAAGTATGTCTGTCAGAGTACTCCAGTCTTTCCACTGTCCACTGTTTTACGTTAGGGTGATTCAAAAATGACGTCCACTCTTTAGGGGGGAGGGGGTATCAAATTTGTGACAATATGTGACAGGGGGGGAGGGGGGGTTATAAAAATGTGACATCCAACAATTTTGCATTTGGTAATCTAAATTTATCAGCGTTAGCACGAAAACAAAGGCGTCAAAAAGTTTGAGTGTAAATGAAAATACAAATTTAACTTAGTTGTGTTAGTGCAAATAATTATTTACTGTTGGCATACATGTTCTTATCGTCAATGAGCACGAACCGCACGAGCTGTGCTTCATTCTGAAACTTCGTCGATGTTTGATTTTGTTGAAAATCCTATTGTGTTTAATTTTTGGTTGCGTTGAATTTTGATTTGATTCAAACGCTGGTCGATGCATTTGTCGTGCATACCCGCTGCGCAATTAACAAGCCAACCGTGGTGTGTGAATACTGGCGAGATATAAAAAACGAATCCTATTGTGAAGAACTTTTCAAATCGAAAATTAGCACCTTGAAAACGGAATCTTCGAAACCGAAAGAAACACTGAAGGTTTTTTAAGCCAGCAGACCTTCTCTTGCGAATGGAGGGATTGTTGAAAAATGTTCCAAAATACCACCGGATGAAGGAACTCCAGCCTTTCAGTTCTTCACAAGCTCCTCCGGATTCGGACAAAAAGTTCTCTTATTTTGCATGTCCTAAATTGGATGCAATTTCCAAAGAATTGGAGCCCGCTGATTAGAGAGCGAAATGACATGCTTTCGGGTATACAGAAAAGACGCTGTCTGACCTGATCAACCGCAAGAATGCGCTAAATATGGCCCTAGAGAAGAAGAAATCAAATCAGCAACGTCAAAAGACAAGCAGATTGAACCGAAAGAAGATTCTTGAGGAAGAATTTGAAACAAACGCTCATCTTACCAAGCGTCTCAAGATGCGGCCTGATAAAGGACGACCTCCGATAGAGAGTAACCAAGCATATAGACTGTTCCAGAACGTATAAGCACACTGTCAAAATAACAAAAAAGTCATGTTTATTTTTAGTTTTAATAAGTTTATTTGTGTTTTATATGATATTTTACTCTCGTTGAATCAAAATATTTAATCATAGTCAAGACTCCTAACTTTTCCTCGAACATGACCCATTAGCTTCTACACAGTGGTACTTCTCACCATTTTGACCATTGGCCAAAAATCTTTTTAAATGTTTGGATGTCGTCCGCTGGTTTTATAAATTTTCCAAGCTTTGCTTTGGTTAAAGCCCAAAAGTCTCGATTGGCCCTGCCTCCGGGCAGTTCGGCGGATTCATGTCTTTCGGCACGAAACATAAATTTTGACTTTTGTACCATTCTAAAGTGTCCTTTGCGTAATGACATGACGCCAAATCAGGCCAAAATCGCTTCTGGAGACATTCCTTAACGTATTTCTGAGTGATCATCGTCTCTGTTGCGATGTACGGACTAGATGTTTTACCACACTCGCATATTGCCTGCCAAACCATAACCTTCTTACCGAATTTTTTCGGTAAAAATGGCCTTCTCCGTTTTGGGGATGTCTTTGTCTTCGCTTACAGTATAGAATTGTGGTCCGGGAAGCGTTTTTTAATCTAGTTTCACATACGTTTCATCGTCCATTATTATACACCCAGAATTTCTACACAATAACGAATAGTAGAGTTGGCGGGCCCGTGGTTTCACGGACGCGGCCTGTTTTGGGTTCCTTTTGCGTTTTTTCTGCTTTCGGTATTTTTTATCCCAAGTCTTTCTTTGGCTCGCTTTACGTTACTCGACGAGGTCTCTAGTTTTTTCGCAATATCCCGAACGGAAGTCGCTGGTTTTCGCTTGTAGGCATCCCTAGGACCGGATTTCCGACCACTCTTCGGCACATCTTCATATGTACACTGTTATCTATATTTTCTAATCGCAGATCAGTACCGCTCCGACGCTTACACCCTCTTCCTTGGCCAATTTTTTCAAGGAGAGTCCGCTCACAGTGCACCATTTGTGCACGATACTTTTTCGTTGTTCCGGAGTAAGACCACGCATTTTAATAGGTAACTTAAAGGACGCAGACAAAACCTGTTGAAATATTTTATTATATTCAAAATGACCGTTAAAATAAGGTGTGCATATACTTTCTGGAACAATGGTTAGTTGCTGAAGACGTTGGTCGATCTTGGTCAGCATGGAGCATCAGCTGGGCAGAGAGGTGACGTTGAGAATTTGGAGTAACATGAACATCTATTAAAGCAACAATAGCATTGTTAAAAATAAATACGTACGCGAACAATCTTTTAAGTTAGCATATTCTTTTTTGAAAGTAACAAAAATGAATTTTATGAATTTTTTACAAATTTGCTAGCTGTGATATAAAAAAACTAATTCGAGAACTGATCGTCACGCGAAATTGGACTTATGAGTAATTTCAAGATTTTTCAAAACTTTTTTCTACGAGTCATGAGGTTTTGCGCATCTTCTCTACAAGAAAAAAATATGTATATTTTCATATACTGTTCCATACCTCGAGAATGGATAAACATCCGATATCGATGTATCAAAATTTTCAATCGCAAAAAGTTGGTTTTAATTTTTTCGCCATACAAACGGTGAATCCTAGAGGGTTTGAGCTGTTTAGTGGAATACTTGTAACTATAAATTAGAAGAAAAATTAGTAATCTCCATTTAATTCCAACTACAGTCGAGTTATTAGTACGAGACACTGAAGACGTCTGCACATTGTAAACGAAATACACGTATCTGTCGAAGATAAGCAAAGGTAGTTGGAATTAAATGGAGATTACTAATTTTTCTTCTAATTTATAGATACAAACGGTGTTTTTCTGGGTGTTCCGAACAATTTCCCTGAACCGTGAAATAATGTTGTGTAAAATATCTTTCCAGACATTTTTTTCTATTGATTAGAACGTTTCAAGCACTTTTTACAACTCAATTTATGTTTTACAAAGTTTGCACTGCAAACTTAAATTATTCACCTGAGCTGAAATGCGATCAGTCAATTGTGTTTAAACCAGATTTTGCCCTTTTGCTCAAAAATCTGTTACTTGTGCTCAAAAGTGAGGAAAAAAAACCGGTTTCTACATTAGACCCGGGTTTCTCATAGATGTGTAAGTGCATTTTAGAGTGTGGTTCATGAGTTATGAATTTTTAAAATAAGTGTTATTGGAAAAACTAAAAATGTTATAAACTCAACTAAAACTCCTCATTTCTTAAATTTTATCCATTGTAATCTAGTTTGTTCGATGGTTGTGAAGATGTTAATGTAAACCACTCATACCGATGTGATCTAGAGAGAAAGCTACGAATCAGCATATTTTAATAAAGCTTTGTTTTTGGATCTTCAAAAACTATGGCACCTTTAATATGTGTCAAGAGTAATAAAAATATACATTTCTAATAGGCATTTCTGAATCAGAATCAGGCCAAGGTTTTTTACTACTTTTCAACAAAGATTATTTCAATCTCAAAACTGACATTAAAAAAAAACTACGTTTTTTGCAGAAGAAAACATGTCATACGATAAGTTTTGTCCATCTGTTACGAATATCTTGATTTATCCCTGCCAGTTATTTCCATCAAAACGCACTTCACCTATCCGTTACACATTTAATTATGTAAATGATTCAATTTGAACTAAAATACACGTTATTATTGAAATCGACAAAACCAATATGCATATATTATTTTTTTCAGAAGTGTGGATGTCACAGGGGGGGGGTAATCATATTTGTGATTACACAGTTAGTAATACTTGCTCCTCCGTCCAGAACCATCTAATATGAGCAAACCGGTTTTATGGTGGACATCCGGCTAGGACACACGACCAAACAGAAAACAATGTGACGAATGACAATTTGACCACTTTCTAGCCATGCATACAAAGCTGCTCCCCGATACTCTGCCACACTTGGAACTGTATCTGTAACAAATCATTTGAGGGAACAATTTTCTATTCAATTTCATGGGACATTTTGAGGGGGCACGGACTGGCACCATATGGAATTAGGACGTATTGTTTGCTTGTATTTGAAACTTTTCCATTCACTTGTTACCCATGTGTGCCATGTAAAATGTAAAATGTGAGCACAAATCAGTTTGTTTTTTGGTCGTTTTGATTTGAATTATAATAATTAAATAACACCCCGAATATGTTGCACTAAATTTGAGCATCTCAAAACTTTTACAACACATGAAAAGAGGCCAGGATTCCTATTACAGGTCGGACTCGATTATCCGGGATTCGATTATCCGGAGTTTTAGACTCGATTATCCGGAGTATTTTTGTTACCCTTTTTTTTTAGATTTTATGCAGAAATTTGAAATAATTGAGTATGTATAATAATATATAACATGATTATTTTCACACTATTGGACGTAGCTAGAAGGAGAGGGCTGGAAGGCTTGTTTCGTATGATAAAACTCGATTTACTATAGTGTATGTCAAATGCATTAATTCCAATGAGTATATTTATTTAATTTCCATTCAAAATATGATAATTTGAAGAAACATGAACGTAGCTACCCAACAAACTTAAATTCCCACCCTCTTTCCCATCCGTAATTTGTAATTCCTATTAACCTCGAGACGACCGCGAGCAATCGGCTCTATCCTCCTAACTTTAGTTTTAAGATAAATGATGTATAAAAATATGAAAATTTGGCTCTGTAAAGTTAATTCGATTGAGCCTGTACAAATAAATGATTATTTATATATATTTATGACATCATATATGGAGAAGCTATTCAGCTATACTAGAATAGCTGAATAGCTTCTCCAAATTTGATTGAACAAGCTCTAATTCAACACCGATGTTTGTTGGATAGGAATAGGAGGGGCTGAATATATTTAGTCTTGATTATTAGTTGTATACGGTCAAAACTATAAATTGATAAGATATGTATTTCAATATTTATGATCATTTGAACAAACATGATCGTAGCAATAAAGAGGAGGGCTCGGGATAGGGGTTGTAGGAAATGTTTCAACGTGATCTTGTTGATATCCTCATTTGCTACATTGTCATCGCAGAACCTTTGTAATTACATTCGTGGTTAATAAAACTAGTAAAAGTTGCCAGGTAGCTTATTGTTTATTTAAGGATAAAAATCAGTGGGGTTGTGTACAAGACACGACCGGTTGACGTAGACTACGTTAAACCAAGTGATGCATTATAATGTCAGGGAAATTCTGTGTGGCTATTATTAGCGTTAAAAGGGTTTCAATTATTCGTGCCGGTCACTTACCCTTACCGATAGAAGCAGTTTAAGTCATAATATGACGGGTGCGGCTCTTATGGGACAGGATGCCAGGATGTAAGAAAATTCTATTGTACGCTCTTGAGATATTATTTGGTGGCCCTGAAAAGGGCCGTTTGGTTTTATGAAGTCAGTATGTGGGAAAATTCTCTTGTACACTCTTTATAACTCTTTGGTGGCCCTGAAAAGGGCCTTTTGGTTTAAATGATGACACGGCCATGGTTGCACGTTTTACGATGGACTATCTTTAAGGCCTAGAAGATAGTTGAGGATCTGTTAAGGAATATAAAATTAATGATAGTTTTGCTCATTCTTATAATCATAATCGCTTTACATTACTAAATGTTTATTCGTCGAAAATCAAAATCGTTGGACGGTGGTTCAAGAAAACTGCATAATATTGCTGGCATTGCAAACGGAGGTCACGAACGAAGGTTAAAGCGGCAGAATCTTTATCACGACTAGTTGTTTGATCACAGTTCAAAGCCAAGTCGAGATATAGGTATTTGTTAGTTCTACCTGAGTCAAAAACTTTCGATGGATATGGATATCATCAAAGATTCTTGTTCGAACGAATTTCAGTTTATTTATTTCATCGCTCCGGGCATTCATTTATAATATCGCTCCGGCCATTCGGCTATATTCGGTATACTATACGGAATATAAAGCTACTTTATAACATCTAAATGACTTTCTCATGTGATCAATCGGCCATTCCGTTTCAAACATTAAAATTCCCACTATATTCATTTAGTTATATAGGTGTTGGTATGAAGAAGCCCTTCGACCGGTGATAGATCAGGCAATACCAGCAAACTGGTTTGCCTGCTTTAAAAAGTCGTTGCAATCGGATGACCAAAATTATTAAGGCCAGAAGGGTGGATCTCAGAAATAACAATTTATCCGACAAGATCCGCTCTCTCCCCGATTGTGCAAAGCCGTTCTGGAAGTTGACAAAAATACTAAAAACTAAGCCAAGACCCATTTCACCGTTGATCCCACTTGACAGCAATCGCTCCACGGATCGCTTAATAATTTCTGCAGAGATGGCTGTTGAGATAGGTCAACACTTCGTCAGCTCCCACAAAACATTGTCAGTCCACACGAAGCTGCCGTTAGCGAGCTTGTAAACAACATCCATCTAAGTCCCAATGACTTTTCGGAAGAGTTGGAAATCTCAACTGACGAATTGTTGACCTATATCAAAGCTTCTAAGAACATGAAGGCCCCAGGTTTCGATAACATCATAAACTTGGAGCTCAAGCAATTGAGCCCCAGTTCTTTAACCATCTGGCGTTGATTTTCAACCAATGCCTGCGACTTAGCTACTTTCCCTCGTGTTGGAAGTCAGCTAAAGTCATACCCATCCGGAAACCTGGGAAAGAGCCTTCGTGTTCCAAAAGCTATAGACCAATCAGCCTTCTCTCAGGAGTATCGAAACTATTTGAGAAAGCAATATACCGTCGGTTTCTTTCATCTGCCGACGAGCTTAACATCTTGCACGACAAACAATTTGGCTTCCGACGTGGTCGGTCGACAATTCAACAACTTAATCGAGTCGTTAACATCCTCAGACGGAACAAGTCTGTTTCGAAATCCTCTGCCATGGCACTTCTTGACATCGAGAAGGCCTATGATAACGTGTGGCACGATGGCTTGGTGTACAAGCTGCATCGATACAATCTTCCCTTCTATCTCGTGAAGATAATCAAAAAGTATCTGTCGGACAGAATATTCCGTGTTTCGCTGCAAGGTGCAGTTTCCGATGCACAGGAGATTTCCGCCGGTGTTCCGCAGGGAAGTATACTAGGTTCACTTCTGTTCAACCTTTTCACCTCAGACATACCCCCGCTCCCTGAAAATGGATCTCTGTCGTTGTTCGCCGATGATACCGCAGTCGTCCACAATGGTAGGGTAATAAGAGCGCTTGCCGTGAAACTTCAGCGAAGCCTGAATGTTCTGTCAGAATATTTCACCGAATGGAAGATCTGTATTAATGCGGCGAAGACCCAGGTCATCCTATTTCCACACTCCAACACTCCCAAACTTGTTCCGCCTGAGGATTGTAAAATAAGCCTAAACAACACAACGGTTGAATGGTCCAAATCAGCTTTCTATCTTGGCGTTACCATAGACAGCAAGCTTATTTTCAGAGAGCTGGTTGACAAAACTGTCACAAAGTGTAACCTTCTGTTAAAGGTACTGTACCCATTGATCAACAGAAGGTCTACATTATCCCTGAAAAACAAGCTTGCTGTCTATAAGCAAATCATACTTCCAGTCATCGAGTACGGCATGCCAATCTGGGAGAGCTGCGCACAACACATCACCTGAAACTTCAGCGTGTTCAAAATAAGTTCCTCAGGATGATCCTGAACACCCCTCCAAGGACATGGACATCTGAGGTCCACCGTCTGGCCGAGATAAAAATGCTCCACGATCGTTTAAGTGAGTCTATCAATCGGTACAGGGCACGCTGCCTGACATCGGATCGCCAGGTCATTCGGAATCTGGTTCCCCACCCCTAGGATTTTCAAATTGTAGTTTTAGTTTTAGATTAGGTAGGTTATCAAATTTTAACAAACAATGCCCCAAGGGCTGAACTGTAAAAATTAATCAAAACACAAAACACACTTAACACATAAAACCGTAAAACATAAAACAAAGCTGAAGAGCCCAATGGGCTACAACACTTTATTTGTAAAATTTGTTTATAAGACAAAGAATGGATAAATAAAAAACAATTTTACATAAGCCCTTCGAAAAATACACAACCGCTCACTATTACTTTTCCATTGAAAACTTGTATATTCTACATTTTACTATGTGATGAATACATTAGGCCATAAATGGGAATATAAGGTTAAATGCGTACCTAAAATATGGTCTAAGGTTTTCTTGTAAAATTACAATTCATGTTTCTATGTGAATATCAGGTAAATTAGTGAAACCATTATGGCTAAAACGTTGAGGAAATCGAAATATATAAAAAAATATATTAGATCTCGCAGAAGAAAGAGAGTGAGTTTTATAAAATATCATTATTCAATACAATGGGTATGGGAGAAAAGGTTGGTTAATATATGATAAATTCTTATAAATATAAAATAAACACCTGAGAAAATAATCACGCATTAAAACATGTTCAGCGCATTAGTTGTATCGATATTATGTGTAGGTTCGTATGATGTAAAAGCATGCGGCGCATGTCATCACCAGAATACAATTTATACTATGTTAAAATTCATTAAGACAGGGAGCGATAACATAGAGAGATATTCAATTGCTATGATGACATGCACTTTGTCAAATTGATTTAAATTTAATAAATATCAATTTCCTACCTCGAGTTGAAGGACCTTCTCCAGCGTCCCAACTAGTTGTTGGCAACGCATTACCCCTTGCTGCTTTCAATTTCGCCCGAAAACTACGAGCTCGCTCGGCATCGGTGCATGGTCGTTTCGGAGGATTTCCCGTATGTTCGCTCTTTATGCGCTTCCTGAATCTGCGCAATCGTTCTGCATCAAATCGGTTAAGCATTCTCATTTTCACTATGTTTCTCAAAAGTGACAAACTAATCGGCACTAGATTAAATGGCGCACAAACCGAACGAAATATTAATTGAATTCTTATATATCTCTCTGAACTGGATTGGTTGTCCTCAAAAGGACAGATTATTTATTAGTGGGTTGCGCCAACTAACTGAATAAAATTTTCCCGACGGCTCGCCCTCCATGGAGGCGTTATTGCAGTTGCGGCGAACGAATCGACACCATGATATTAGGCGCACAAACCAAACGAAATAAAAGTTTCATTCTTGTATAATCAACTCTTTTAATTAAATTGGTTGTCCTCATAAGGACAGGTTATCAGTTTATGGATTGCGCTAACCAGCTGGGTAAAATTTTTACCGACGGCTCGCCCTTCATCGAGCACCGAATTAAATTTAAGATTAGTTCTTTAAAGGCTCCACCTAACAGCAGCGTTTTTTTGCCACCGCCGTAGCGAAATCGCGACGGAAAAATCGCCGCGGTGAGATTACATGGCGGCTTAGGGGAGCGCACAAACCAACGCGATGCGTTTTTCAATCGCGTACGTAATCGTATCGCGTAATCTCACCGCGACGATTTTTTCGCCGCGGTGGCGGAAAAAACGCTGCATTTTGGTGGAGCCTTAATAATCAACTCTTTTATTATAAATTTATTGTCCTCAAAAGGACAGATTATTCCCACATACTGCTGCTCGCCCCCAAGGACGCATTCCCCCAAACAGCAGCGTTTTCGAAGAGCGGCGAAACTATCGCCAAGATGAGGTAAGATGGCGGCTTGCACAAACCGACGCGATTGTGCGCCCCCATAATCCGCCATTTTACCTCATCGCGACGATAGCTGTTTGGGAGAGCCTTGGGACTTACCACCACCAGCTGTTATGCGACACCATCTGCTACGCGACCACCAGCTGCCCCTGCGACCAGCTCTGCTGCCGGACAATAAAGCAGCTGCGACCAGCTACCTGCGACCAGCTACCTGCGACAGCCACCAGCGACCACCTCCGCACAGCTTCAATGCTACCAAACGGAGACAAAATTTTTGCAAGACGTACATGGAGAGACGAATGACATGATTGGTTAAAGTCTCTCTCTAATACAAAGAAGAAGAAGATGGTGCAACTCGTTTCTTGCTTCGATTTGAAATCTGTGATAGGAAATTTGGTAAATTTACTCTGCAAAATGACATTATAAGACATCACCTTATATTTGCGTTATTTTCAATAGTTCACTATTGATTGAGAATAATGTTTGACAATTAAATTGAAGCGCGGTAAAATTTCCGACCGATTGAGGAAGAAATCATGTAAATCTATCGTGGATTATTTGAGTTATTCGCGTACAAAACGTACGGTTTTTCGTGACGGTCGCAATTTTTTAGATTTTCATTTGGCACCCTACCCTTGCCGTAAGACGTAGTCTACGTCAAAAAACTATCTTAACGCAAACAAAAACTGTCTTCTTGTATAGTTTCACGATATAACATTTGTATTGAAAAAAATGGATAAAAATTGCAATTTTTTATGGGTTTACCTTCACCCGCACTGACAAAACTACCCATGCAGGATCAATCATAGTAACCCATGAGTCAGCAGAAAAAAATTGACAGCTCTATCAGTCGAACTCTAACCCTGATGGCAAAATCAGTGAAGCAACTCCGTTCAGAAGTGTGCACGGTCAAAAAACGGCACCCCGCCGCGTCGACAGAGGACATCGTGCGGCACTGAAGAGGAAGACCGGGGGAAAAGTGGTTGCGTGCGCTTGGCCGGGAGGTCGGTTAAACCGGCCAAAAGTACCTGTCGAACATGAATATACATGTCAGGAAGCGGACGTCGCGTCCACTGGTTTCGGAACTGCAGGCAATGAAGTAGCGACAGCAGCTGAACAAGAATGTCAACTCGATTTTCCCGGCGAATCACGACATGGCGGTAGTGATGGACGACGAAACCTACCTCACCTTGGATGGCAACGACTGGCAGGGCACTTCGTATTTTACTTCCCCCACGAAAGAAGTGAGCTCCGAGGTGAAGTTCATTTCACACACCAAGTTCCCCAAGAAGGTGCTGCTGTGGCGGACAATCAGAGAGAAGGGGATGTCAAAGCCGCTCTTCTTTCGCTCCGGACTGGTCGTGAACTGGAGAGTTTATATCACGAAATGCCTGCAGGAAGTTGCGTCGTTCATCAAGAAATACTATAAGGACGACTGGCCGGATCTGACGTAGGCCAACTACTCGAAGCGATCGTTGGAGGAGATGGAGCGGCTGAATATCGATGTGGTACCCAAGTCGGCGAACTCGCCCAACGTCCCCCAGCTGCGTTCCATCGAAAGTTTCTGGGCAAACCTGAAGCGTAAGATCTACTCCAACAATTTTGTCGCGAAAACTGAGGAGGAATTGATACAACGAAAAAAATAATCAAAAACACGCCTACACGCATGTTTTCGCCCGCCATGGCGAATGCTCCGGTTGCTACGCTCGCATGGGTGTAGAATTTCTTTGCAAGTTAGCTTAAATAATTACCTTCCATGAGAAATTTATGAAAAGCAATTATCTGTCTTGGCTTTGTCCAAAAAGTCCATTTTTTTAATGCAAACGTTATTAAAATCGAAAACAGACGACACACAATTTAAGGCACGTTGCAAAGCAATCATTCCAGAGCTCATCCCCTGTGTGGAACTCTAAGGAGGGAGGTGTTTCGTAAGATACAGCTACGAGCATATCTCGACGCCATTTTGGAAATGAGGGTTCCAGACCCTAATATCAAACACGAAAACTTTATTTTTTTGCCAAATTCGGTTTCATTTCTCAACATACTTTCCTTTTCGGTCGATACAGCGAGTCCAGCGAATTTCTAATTTTTTTCATCCCATCCGAATAGTACTCCTTCGAAGTCCTTCAAAATAGCCATAGGTTTCAGCTGTGAGCTCATCATTTGAGTAAAATCGCTTATCGGTGAGCCATCTCTCCAGGTTTGGGAACAAACTGAAACCACTGGGGCCAAGTCTGGCGAATGCGGTGGATGGGGAACCAATTGATACCGAATTTTATTCAATTTGGCTTCAGCAATTGAGGATGAATGAGCCGGCGCATTATCGTGATGATAGAGCACACTTCTTTTTTGTAAATGCGGCCGTTTTTTTTCTGGACTTCATCCTTCAAGCGATCCAATAACGCTGCATAGTATGCGTCTGTTATGGTTTTACCTTTTTCAAGATAGTCGATGAATAGTACCCCGAGCAGGACTGAATAACTTGATAACTGGCCTTGGTATTTGTGAGCTCAGATTAACAGACCCGAGCAGGAGACAACAACATATGAATACCTAATTTTGATCTTGATAACTGGTCTTGGTATTAAAGAGCTCAGATTAAGAGCAAAAATACCTAAGCAAAATACCTAAGAATTGCAAGCAAAATATCTCTCGAATAACAAAACTTGTTATTTTGGATACCTGGGAATACCTGAGAGGTACTTTTTTGGTATTGTCTTACCTCAATTTGGTATTCGCATAACATTGTTAGAACAAATTTCTGGTATTATCCTCAGTCTTAGCTAGCTCTCTCAACTTCACTTTTGGATCCTCCAATACTATATCATGGATTTTATCGACGTTCTCTGTTGTAGTGACCTCATTTGGGCGTCCAGAACACGGTGCGTAAACGGTGCTCGTACGGCCACAGCGTGTTAAAACCATCATTAATATGTTTGGGGAACACTATTCTTTGGATGAGCTACCAGGAAGAGGCAGAAAACCCGGTTCTTCCAACCCGAAACTGGAGCAGAAAGTGGTATCTCTAATCATGAAGAACAAATCAATGTCAATACGTGATTTGGCCAAAAAAGCAGGAACGAGTGTCGGAATGATCCAGCGTATCAAGAGGCGAAACCACCTAAAGACCTACAAGAAGCAGAAAATCTCGAAACAAAGTGCAGAACAGAAGAAGCGAGCAGCAACAAGGGCCCGGAAATTGTATTCGCGTCTTTTGCAGCGTCCGGATGCATGCGTTTTGATGGTCGATGAGACCTATGTAAAGGAGGACACAAAAACCCTTCCAGGTCCACAATACTTTACTGCCATCGTTGGGGAGGATGTAAGCGATGCGGACAGGTCGATTCAAGTGGAGAAATTCGGTCGAAAGGTACTGGTATGGCAAGCAATATGTTCCTGTGGTTTGAAGTCAACCATTTCTTACACTACCGGAACTATAAATGCGGAAATCTATCGATCTGAGTGCCTCCAGAAGAGATTGTTGCCTTTATATAAGAAGCATAGTACACCTCCACTGTTTTGGCCGGATTTAGCGTCGGCTCACTATGCCAAAACCACTCTCAATTGGCTTGCGGAAAAGGGTATAGATTTCGTTGAGAAAAATATCAATCCACTAAATTGCTCTCAGCTTCGACCCATCGAACGTTACTGGGCAATCGTGAAGAGGGTCTTCAAGAAGACTGGTAAGACAGCTGGGAACATGCAGGAGTTCAAAAAAATTTGGGCTCAAGCGTCCAAAAAATGCGATGCAACACTTGTCCGGAACTTGAAGAGCATTCGATCCAA
The DNA here is from genome assembly GCA_034211315.2 of Aedes japonicus. Classification (NCBI taxonomy): domain Eukaryota; kingdom Metazoa; phylum Arthropoda; class Insecta; order Diptera; family Culicidae; genus Aedes; species Aedes japonicus. The sequence goes on from JASCZW010006063.1 coordinate 71,053, forward strand.
AGTTCGAAAATTCGTGAAGGAATAACTTAAATTTCATCCGGTCTTCGTTATGTTCAAGTTTAACCTCGTACAATAAAGGATCAATTTTAGTATGAATAAAATATCGGTTTTCAACATAATTTGAAAGAAAGTTTGTGGATAGCTTATTTTAGATACACTCCTTATTACACTCTATACTAGTTTTATAAAAAATTCATACATGCAATAAAATGTTGTACGCAAAAGAAAGTGTTGCATTATTTTCAAGTACAATCTTTATTTTATTGAGTCTGAATTTATTTGAAATCTTCAACAGGCTGCTCTGTGAGTATATCGCATTCCATGTCACTTGCGATTCACTGAAACATTTTTCCTTTGATACAAGCATAGCATCTTGGGTTACCATTGCCATTTTCATCTCATCTTTTAGCAATTCCCGCAACTTGAAAACGAAAGATCGGCGCGTAACCATCGAATTTCTAACTTTTTATTTCAATTTATTTTATTTATTTTTGGAAGTTGAAAGTAACTTAATAATAAAAAGAATACATTGATTCATACATCAAACTCTTATAATTCCAAATATTAAGAATAATGGATCATGAGATGAATAATGGAACAGGTTCCCCTATGTGATAATGCTTTCCAAAAGTGCGCTAGCTTGTGATAATAAACTATGCAGGTTTTTCAACTGCATTTATATGATCAAGTGCAACATTCCAACAATCAGAGCTCGAAAAAATTGACACCCGTCGTGAACGATGAGTAAAAAAAAATATTCAGTAGGTACAATTTTCCTTCTCTTCATTTCGTTCTATCAGTCACGCAATACATTCGTGTTTACTATTTTGCTTTGCTCAGTCATTCCGTTGTCCTCGTGTTCCACACAACTCATTCACACCACAGCAAAGTACACGGCTATTCAAGCCTCACGGGATTTTGGTTGCTTGACTGAATGTTCTTGTAACCAGTCATTCATTTTCGCGTTGGTGAGTGATTTTTTTTTTTGCCACAGAATTTCAAGTATTCCCGAACATGGCTGAAGGTAAAGGAAGCCAAAAGGCCAAATGGCCGAAATCGCTACACAGTTTGTGGGGCATTTGTTCGAGAAAAGGCATTTGCAGGATCGATTCGAGAAGTTTTGGTTTTTCCACTTCATTGATTCTCTAAATGAATGACTGTTCTTTCGTCTTCACGGTAGAACGTTGAAATTGAATGAGTTGTTTGCACTTACGTACACTCACTGCTTTCTGGAACGAATGAATGATCAAAGTAAAGCAACACAAAACAAGTTGACTCATCTTGCACAAGAGATTCATGAAGGCAAATTTGTGTTTACTTCATGTACGCTAGGAACAGCGCGTGATGACTAATATGTTGACTCAGTCAGGGTGCAATTTGAGAATTGAATATGATATTTTTAAGCTCTGCCAACAATTCGCAAATCCTGTATTTGACCATCGATCACTATCTAAGTATAATAATGTTTGTCGATAGGAAATACTGGCGGATTTTCAGACGCATTTTTGGACTGCATTATCACTGATCTGGCAACACTAGTGCGCTTCTTCCCAAAATGGTAAAGAACCAGACCAGCCCTGGGACCTGGTAGTTGAAATTAAACTACCTCAAGGTTTTGCCAGAGCCCAGGGCATTTTTTTCGAGTACAATCTTTAAGATTTTATCCACCCGATTGATATACGACGTCGACTTGTCAATGGTTAAAGTTAAGGTTCAGGTTTCATTTCAGTTCGATGCTGGCTATAATCATCCATCCTGTAACATAGTCACACAATTTATAAAGTGAATTCTGACTACATGGGGGGAAACATATTGAATGTTTTGAGCAAAAGTTGTTTCCTCTCTGTCTATGAATTCAATTTGTTTATATAGGTTCAAATCAGCAGTGAACAGTGAGCAGTTCTGTCAATTTGAAATCTTTATTATCACATTTATACACATATACATTCGCTTATAACAGTCAATACTATATTCTTAAGAGAATATCATCTGATGGAGTTGATGTCTACTCCTAATTGTCGGTGGTGTTTCAGATACAATTGCTCCGATACAATTAATAAACACATTGGTCGTATTGTAGAAATATTTGTAAATATAAATGTATTACTTATTAATATCCATTACTAAAGACACAAATTCAATATTGCTACATAACTTATTCAATACCTTCTAGTATAAATAAACAATAATACAGATAATTTAAAAGAAGGTGAAACTTGTTCCTAGCAAATAAAATATGCCTCAATAGTTCAGTCAGTGGTCTTTTTACTTCGAAACCATACGAATAGTAATAGCTTTAAGTAAATAGAGTTAAAGCAACAAGTCTGCTAAATATATGCATCAAGTTCTACTGGTTCAGTTTGGTTCAACAAAAGAGAATTTATAAAGTGCTGCCACAGATAGGTACATTTGAGAACGTTTTCAGCCCCATGGAGACCTTATTCCAAACGTGGGTTTATCATTTCAAAATATAGAGCATGTTTTGGTAGATATTTAGATTAATGCCTGCTATTTTGCGCTACGTGCGAGGTGAGACGACTCGTTCTCACCTATGAGTTGAGAATTGTCACTTAGGGTGCGCAAATCAAACGAAGAAATATCTCATCCGAACTGCCAATTGTTGTCAACTGGTCAGTTAAAAGAATTCGGCTCACTTCACTCTCACCCATACTTGGAATCGTGGGTTTCGGAGGGGCCAAGGTCGTTGTACATACTCCTGTAAATTTGATTTTGATCTAATGTACACACACACACTAATACACACGCAAAGGCGAACGACTTATTGGGAAAGCTGGGTAGTTTTTGATTCAGGCGATGAAGACCAGAGAGCCGCCGCCGAACGAAGACACTTTTCGGGTAAATTTTTCGACTGGTACCACAGGATCAGATTTAACACAATAGACCAGGTGCGAAGAGGTGTGATGATGAAGGCCAATGTGCCGTACGCATTCCAAAAAATGAGCGCTAACAACAGTTCCACCAGCATGATCAATAGGAAGGGTAGATTGTTCCAGGTTGCAACTAGGAAACTAAGCTTCTTCTCCGCACTCGCAGGGCCTCGATACAATCTATGGGATTTAATAGACGATACACGTGAGTTAGTATTAGTTTTATATTATATGATCATACCTTCTGTGAGCGTTGCTTGCATAGATGATAATAAGGGGAAATTGGCAAAACATCAGTTGGAAGAATCCATAGAAGTATGTCAGCGTTCCCGGGAGGAAAGTGCCGTTGACGAAAATGCCCCATACGAAAACGATACCCAAGTGCCCATCAATAACTTCGCCGAATGACCAGGGTCCACAGGTCACAAAAAGACAATAGCCGATTAATGGAAACACTAAACGGTCGACCGTCGAAAGAATCCACATCTTACGAATCAAATGGCCACAGCAGTACCGCCGGATACGAGGTCGAGTGACAGTGCCATCTGGAAATAATAACGATTAACAGAGTTAACCTATTGAAAAAAAATACTTACTTCTAACAAGCATATGCCATATCCGAAAAACGCACAGCGGCAACAGGCAAATGATTAACGCAAGACTGAAGAATGCTTGGAAGATTTTGTTCGTGTCGTACATCAGCACAAACCGTGCCAGGGTACTGAATTTTCGTCTCGAACCATCCAGAGTGAATTCCTGGTCCACAACACGGTATCGGCCATCCTCATCACGTATGAATACCGAAATTGAATGCAATCCTCGAGCATACCTCTCCGGTGACCATGGTACAACGAACAGTTCTCGACTGACACGAGTACAATCGTTCCATTCGCCTTGATCCAACTTAACCTGGCACTCGGTAATTTTCGTTGGAGAAAATGCCAACAAGCGCACGTGGCTAGACTCCAGCTGGATACGAGGATCCTCCTTTCCAGGTATGTTGAAAAGTACATTTTTTGGATTCGTTATCAACACTACTGGCCACTGATTGTGCTGTAGATCTGTGAATGAAAACTGACCATGGTCGAACGCAGCCAATCGGTACATTCGGTTTTTCATCCAATCACCCAGTTCGAGTTCCAGAAATCCTTCGTTCTGCATCGTATACATTTGAGGGACTGCACCGCCCAGTTTATGGAAGTGTCCGCATAAATATGCATAGCCTTCCTGGTACTTGCCAATCAGATTGCGAATTCCACTGGTTCCCAATCCAGGCGTCAAGATACACGATGTTGGATAGTGACCAAACCAAACAGTGTAGTTCGTTTCCAACGCTCGGGATTTCTCTGCTAAATTCATAATATGCTGCGTTTCGTTCATGGAAAGCATTCCAACAAAATTGAACGGTCTTTTCGGGCCCGGGTCCAAACATGCATCTACCGCAATAAAGCTGTACCGTTCGCCATCTTTTGTCACCTGGTGCATATAGGATCGAGCATGCTTCTTTCCTTGAGCAGAATAATTCGTGAATAGATCTTGTTTGGTTAATAAAGCTGGAACATTAAAATTATCATGATTTCCGCGGATATCAAGCCAGGTTGTTTTGTTCAACACGTTAGTATCTCGCAGCACATCTCGATACCAACGCCATTCCTGCTCGTGCTGTTTGGATCCTAGAAAGTTAGATGTTTTAGCATCGGTTAGATCCCCTGAAGCCAACACAACCGAGGGTCGAATGATGTCCACCGTGTGATTGCAGAAATCCACTAAATGGGGCACTCGGGTTGGATCCAAGTATAGACTTATGTGAAGGTCAGAGATCTGAAACGAAATAAAACTGAGAATTTTCACCGACTTTGTTGAACCTTGTTCTTACCTGCAAAAACCACATTATATGCCGTGGACTGTCGTCGAGTTTCAAAGGCTTTTCGACGTTCAATCGCTCCTCCCCCTTACTGTAAGCTGCATTTAGCCGCTTTGTCAATTTACTGTCGATCCCAACCAAATTCGCGACGTTTGCCACGAATATAGAAAATATCACGATGAATGCAATCAATGCAATCGCTGCAGTTGTAAAACGCATCGTCTATGTTGTTTTGCAGCTCTTCAGCCCAGAATGACCTTGGCGTAGATTTGCTCTTATTTAATAGTTTAGGTTGTTTTATACTCCCTGCTTGCTGAAAATCACTTATCCAAACATTCCTTACATAATTTTCACTAGTGATTCGCACTACCAAAAGGTGCAAATTCACTATCAAAATGTGCGAATCCAGGTGAGCTTTACGAACCGTGTTATCTGTTTGCTATTTTCGACGAGATAACATTTTTTTCTATTTATCACAATGATAACGATGATGTAAAAAATGGAACTACTCACCCGGTTAATAAAAACAATTACGACGGCCCGAGTCACACACCACACAGCTGATGGAGGAGGGTTTGGGTGGTTTGGGTGGTGTCAAAAATGATTTGTTTGTTTACTCTTTTTACCGTTGTTGGTTAGAATTTGTTTAGAAACCGTAGGGTGACCATATGGTGACTGTAAATAAAACCTCAGGTTGTGCCAGTTTGTCCGGATGATGGTATTTATTTTTTCTAATTCTAGGGACTTTTCTCATTAGGGCGAAGCAAACATTGAGAGACTCTTTGACTACTTACTCTTTCATTCGTATTTCAATGACTAACGTATTTCATTCTACTATTTGTAGCGTAAGGTAGCCAGCACTGTTGTGTTTCGATGTGTACTAAAGAATCCTTCAAAAGTTTTATAGTAGCGCTGTAATAAATGAAAGAGAGCGAGATAGACGGAAATCTCTCATTCTCGAGTACTTTTTCAAAAGGATGTAAGTAACAAAATGTAAACAAAGGCGTTGTTCATGGCATGTTATTAAAAAAATCATGTATATATCCTCACATTTAATGAACTTTCTGATGGATTATTTCTGAAAGTTTTTACTAACTTTTTACAAAACGGTGTAAAATCACTTTTGCACTTTTTGGGAATAATGTACATACGCCGCTTGTGTTGAAAAGTAGCTTGCGAATTATTGTTATATCATTTGAATGCCTCTTAACGACGCGTAAGTAAAAGGCTTTATACCTCAAGGTTAAAAATTTAGATTTCGTTTAGTAAAAATTTATATTTTTAGCAAAGATATTTTTACACCGTTTTGTTGCAGAAAAAAACTAATACGTCATTTTGATAATTTCGACGTATCTTTGTAAAATATGACAACTTGACGTAACATTTCGACGTATCAACATTGTCATTCGCAGAATGACGCAAGTAACATGCCATATATCATACTGACTTATCAAAATGACGTATAATCTTTTTTCTATTAGGCTAAGTGACCTTGAACGCACGCACACTACATCGCCATTTAAAACAAAGGAGTGCAAGTAAGAAGGGAAATCTTTTGGAGGAAAACAAACCATCATTCCTCTGCATGTGCTAGAAAGGGAAAGGCGATTAAACGTCAAAAAGCCTAATTGCAGACCGTTGTAAGAAACATTTTCTAAAGGAAACATGAATTTTCACTCCTGTTACTCACTGTTACTTACGTCCATTTGAAAAAGTATTCAAGCATTGTTAGATTCAGAAAAATATCCTACACACCCGTTTCATTTTACTCAATTTTTAAGTACAATTATATACTACTCGGGAAATAATCCACACATATTTATTGGCAAAAATCCATAGAAAATTCCACATAATACTGATGAGTTCACACATAAACAGCACCCTCTGAGAAACACAAATGAAAAGTATGTGTGGCCACACATAGTGGTTATGTGTACACATAGGAAGTATGTGTTGTTACAAATAGATATCATTTGTTGATTACTGGGGGTGCGACACATCCAAATCCAGTTTCAAGATGATCGAAAAATCCCACGTTAGCGAATCAATCTTTTAAAAATCTTGTTTCAGGTTGTGAATCTTAATCCATCAACTTGCATCGTGCTGCATCTTTTTGCGGTAAATCTTTAAAATCTTCATCAGGGGGTGAGTAACTCTGCCACGTTGTGTTTGTGTTGATCGTGTACGAATGTGTTTCTGGGGTGGCAGAAGGTGTTTTTGTGTTTTCACAAACTACAATCGAAAATTTATGCTTATTGGCAACCATGCACGGTTCAGACGTTTATTACATGCTCACATATGCATCGTCTGAATTACATTTGTGTAAGCGAGAGGGAAACAAAAACAAACAATTGATTCGTGTAAGTGGTGCCAGATATGAATTTATCTTTCATGTGGTGGCGAGTGTGTTTGAAGTGTGGCGGATTGTGTTTTTTAGGGTGGTAACACAAGGTGGTCGAGTGACTTACCCCCTGATCTTCATCGACATCTTTAAAATCTTCTTTCTATCTACTAAGCGTGCGCACATCGCACAAAAGCAAAACAAAAAAAAATCCTGCATCTGAGAGAGAGAGTCGCGCCCTCTGGTTGATTATATTGCAAAAAAAATCATAGATGGGGCACATAGAAATTATCATTGCTTTTTTATCATTGTACTAAAATATTGAGTGGATTCGCTTTTAAACGACAATTGAGTAACATTTCCGTGTGAGAAAAAGAGATAGTATACAATTGTACTCAAAAATTGAGTAAATTGAACGGGATTGAAGAATTTTTATATCGCTCTCTAAATGCTAAGATAATATTACCGAACTGGGGCAAAACCCAAAGTATCGTCTGATAATTCACGGTATAATTTCACCAACAGATTACGTTTGGTTTTACTTATTTTTTTAGTAAAGTGAGTAAACAAATGTTGTTGTAATTTTTTACCTTTTGAACCAAAAGCCTGGCAATAATTGCCATGGTTATAGCAACAATCAATATGCAACTAGCGATTTGAAATTGGTTCACTGTTGTAGAACCCCTTGGTCCGAAATACACCTTGAAGTCAGCACCTTGCTGTACATATTTGCGCCTTTGTTTTGATTTGCTTTGTTGTTTTGACAGAATATTTGAGAGTGTGTTCGTGTGAGTTCATTCTTAGGGGCGCATTATTAAGCTTGGGACCGAGCTTGGGACCGATGTGCTAGTACTGACTGAGCCAACAAAAAAAATCGTAATTGTATGGAACCTACTGGTCTTAGAGTTAGTCTATGGTTATAGCGCCTTATCTCGCTCAATATGAGGTAGGTGGACTGAAGGGATGTTATAATATAAAATGAGAATAACATGTGTACTGCCTGCATGTCTTCCGATCGTGGTCCTGCTGCAATTGTAGATGGACTTGCATTATCATTGCCATGAAAGGAAAGAAATTAAAATTTTCATACAATACTCGGGAATTCCATGGATGATCCAAAATTACAAACCGTATGAAGAATACTTACATTTTTCTTGCTATCTTACCGGAGTCGCGCTGCCTACATTGCGTTGGTGGGACTGCCTCCTAAGGTATAGCTGACGAGATACAGCGTTTTTTAATCAGCCGCTGGTAGACAGACCTCCTTGGTAGATAGACGCCTCGGAACGCACCTGTTCAATCTAGCTGGAGTCAGAAACATAACAGTTCCCAGGCTGCGCTACCAGTTAAGTACGCAAGCCTTAGCTGGCGGTCTTTGTCATCTCTTGACCAGTGGAAGCATGGGGTAGGAACTTGCGAGGACCAGAGTTATGTTGCGGGGACGCACGCTCCATCACAGTTGTCGACTCACCATTTTGCAGCCCACATTTTCAAGATTATAGTTTATACGTCAAATAGTGACAAGTTTTTAAAAACGAGTCAACGCGTTAAACACGCGTATGTCAACGGCGACAAAAAAATGCGTAAAAAGTAGGCACCACTGAGAAAACAAAATTAACTCTGCTCGTGACTTGATGCTGACGCCTGACGCCTTTATCAAATAAGCATTTTTTGATAAAGGCTGTCACAGTATACAAGTTTAGGAAATATTATATACGTTGCATACAGACGCATTGGCGAAATTGACAGGTAAGTTGAATATTTGGTATTGTCAGTAATTACAAATATTTTACACTGTATGAAACAAAACAGGTATCCTATGCCCTGAGGCCGAATGCAGCCACTAGAGATACATTTTTAAGGACAAATCATTACCTTAGGACCGATGTGCTGGTCTTTTTGAGCAAAAATGTATATCCATTTTCTTCTTGACTTAAAAATGAGCGAGTCGATTTCTGCGCAAGCCTTCAGACAGGTTTTTGTTATTTTTTTATTTTCAATTGATAAACATGGCTGTTTTTGATGTCTTTTTCACTTTCGAATTTGAATTTCGGAATTGAGCCAATACTTGAGCATTACTGTTTTTTTTTTCGAAATGCGAAAAAACTACACATCTTTTAAATTCTTAAGAGGAGTAAAAAGTATGCTATTTTTACTTTTCAAAAGGAGTAAAAAGTATGCATGTTTTGCTTTTGTAAAGGAGTACCCGCATAACGAAAAACAATTAGCTGTATAGACAAAACTGTATTTCGAATGTAAGATATATTATCACATTATATGTTATTGTTATCGAAAATTTAATCTCATTTTCACCATATAACTTCTACATTAACACATAATGTTAATGCATGCCATATTGTCATTGAAAGGTTTATTATTGTCTGCACTCGGTCTGGATTGTAATCCCACCTTTTGGCATAGATTACAGCAGAAATTTTTGTTCGTGAAAATTTCTATTTTTCTATGGTAACCTAACTTAACCGCCTATTCCAGCATATTGTTATTTGGCCGTTTACCACCTGACATATTGTTAAAACTATATAGGAGATTGTTAGTTTATAGTTGGCAACTGTAAGTGTAGAATGTCGATAACAATAACGTAAAATGGTCGTCAAAAATAAAGGAAACGGTCCAGGAATGGTTTGTGATTATGCGGGTAATGAGTATGCATTGTTGAGTTTTCAAAATGAGTTAAAAGTATGCACATTTTAACGTATATTCAGTTTACGCTAAAGAGAGTAAAAGTAATATACTCTTTTTTGGCGTAGTTTCCCTCGAAAGGGCATACTTTATAGTCATAAGAGCGTAAATTGAGATTACCGTATGAACCGGACCTTATACAAACGTCATTGACTTGCACAAAGCCGGTTTTTTTCGAAAAGAAGAATCGGTTTTTGTAAACAACAATTTTATTTCAACCCCGTTTTTTAGTGAATACAACTAGCTCACTCGTGAAAGTTATCATAATAATTAGGAATGGTTATTCTACCTGTTAATATTGTTCAACAAATAAAAGATTGTTTTCACCAGTGCATTTAAGATTTTAATCGGCAGTTCGTTATATTAGAGGTCCATGTTGAACACAAGCCACATACATTTTTGCCCTCATAATAAGTTGAATCAATAGTGTTTAAGCAACGATGAAACAAACTTCTAAATCTACTTACCGGAAGAGCTTCCTCCGCAACGTAGAAATTCCTCTAGCCAGTAGTAAATCACAAGTTCTAAAACCACAAACCGCTACCGAATCAGTAACCTCCTGTAGGGCTCCAGCAAAACATAGAATTTCTACTGACAAAGCATCTGACAAATTCAAACAACCAGAATTACATAGCACTTTGAATGTCAGGAAGGAGATAGAAAAAGTTAAATCCACACATTCGAAAGCTCCGACGAGCATAGGTGAGCTTACCCCAAAGAGCAAAAAGATAGTTCGCGAACAGGTATTGTCGATAATTATAAATTCAATACAACCAACAACCGAGAATCAACCTTTATTGAATCCTTCCAGATCAGCAAGAAACTTAATTTTCAATACGATGAGAATGTCTTCAAAGGATTGGTTCCTGTGAATGTGAACGATTCAGTGCTGATTCCTACTAACCGGAAACCCCTCAACAGTAGGTACATTGTGAAGGAAAAGCGCGACCCCGAACCTGAGCTGGGTGACTTTTTGCGTCCGATTACCAAGTGTAACGTGCCGTTTGAACCGTACATGCCGCCGGAGCCTGCACCTCGGCGACCAAACTTCAACAACTTTGATAACATAATGGATGTGTTCAACAAAACGGACGTGGGAGCTTGACACGGTGAATGGGCGTTTAAATTTAAATTTAATTGAATCAAATATAAAATATAAAGAATAGATCAGTATTTCGTTACGACTTTACTGCACACTGATCAATCAAATAGTCTCCCTCATTCTGCCTCGTGACAGTCACCTCAATTGAAACTATTTTTCATGTGTGTAACAGTGCTCTAAACAGTCATTTCGAGTCAGTTGGTTTAATTTACCGATAATTCATTTCAGAAGCTGGATTTCTGAATATCGTAGAACGTGCCCGAACTGCAATACCGAAATGGAAATAGATACATACATTAAATCAGCTTCTAGAATGAGTTATCGGCAAATGGATCGCATTGAGTAGAAATGGCTATTTGAAGCACTGATGTGTAAGCACGAAAGCACGCCGGTGTTATTACTGGCTGTACATCGGGCTGACCTTTGCCGACCAGCGGTTCCGTGACAACTGAGACAAAGGAAACCAAAACTATAAAATCGATCTAAATTCAAAGAGTGTTTCATTGCCGCGGGAAATAAATGTGAAGAATTATTAAGTTTAACGGTTAGCTACCTACTTGGAATTGGCCTAGAAGTAGCGTAATTTTTGTAAGTTGAGTTCTAAAGAAAGAACATTGATTTACTAGTGAATTTTTACTTTGAAAAACAAATTGTTTATATAATGTTGGCGAAGTTCTTATTCTAAGGCATTGTAGAACAGGTGAGTTAAAAACCTATTATTGCAATTGAATTATTGCAGTTGAAAGTATCCTACATAAAATATGGAGTTAGAGGTGAGACTTATTAAAGTTGTAAGTAGATTAATAGAACGGATAGAATTTTCAACTGCATCTTTAAGGTAGAAGTGGAAAATTTGGTAGACGGAAGGACCATTGGAGTGCACAGACGGAAAGCCATGACTAGAAACTCACTGGTCATTGTTATTTTTGCTATTGTTAAAGTCACGCGGGCCTAAATCAGGGCGTCGACTGACGTCGGACTCACCTCTGCAACATAATCATCTCTGTTGCATCGCGGTCAGCTTGAGTGGTTAGTACGAGACGACACCTGGGCACAGACCGACAATGCGCCGCCATGTTGCTGTATCCAAACGAACATTAAATTTTCCTCGGTACTTCCCACACGATCGGACAGTTGTTTTGGATACATCAACTGTGCCAGACTCACGTTGTCCGGTCTGCCACTGGAGTGTCTCATGAAGCTGTATCCGCCTCCTCCAGCTGGGGTAGGCGCAAGTGTCCATCCAGTTTCGGTACATTAATTCATCTTCATGCCCAACTGAAGTACTATTACCACAGAGAACAAGAGAGACATCCAAGCCAGAGTGCCCTCCTGTGTGTAAACCTCTGTAACTGCAATTTTAAAATTACAGCTTGTTTCGTTAGTTTGGGTGATTCTGTGGCGTTGATGGCGCCACCTGCACGCCTTGAGATTTGATAGGCTGTCAATTTTAGTTTGGAGAAACCTAGACTAGGCGGGATGATTTTTCAACGGTTTGCTTGGAAAATTTACACAGTAAATTGGGGAAAAAATGTTCGAGCTCGATGTCTGTTCTTCAAAGTTATTACCACAGAGAACAGACATCCAGACTCACTTAACTCTGTGGTAATATTATCAAAACGAATTGGTCATTCAGTATGATTCAACGGATGTATAATGAAGGAACAACGGAACCAAGCATGTTTAATGTATTCCACGAGATAATTAATTCATTTTCAAATGGATCCCTGACCATGCGTTACCACACTCAATATAGCAACCCAATCAACCTATGCAGCATCGACAAAGGCCTGATGCGAAGCTTGTTGAAATTGAAGCTTTAATATAGAATAGCAAATGAAAAGAACTCGTCAAGTTCAAGTATGAACGGTGTAAACTCTGCAGACGACGCTGTGATATCCTTAGGTGGTTCATGTAAGTGAAATCGTGCAAAGAGCCATTGTCAAATTCCCTATATAGTCTGTCCATAGGCTCAACTCTAAGACCAGTGGGTCCCGAATAAATACGATTTTTTCTTGGCTCAGTCAGTACTAGCACATTGGTTCCAAGCTCGGTCCCAAGCTTGATAATACGCCCCTAATGCTGTACTCACACGAACAACACTCTCAAATATTCTATCAAAAGAACACAGCAAATCAAAACAAAGGCGCAAATATGTACAGCAAGGTGCTGGGCTTCAAGGTGTACTTTCGGACCAAGGGGTTCTACAACAGTGAACCAATTTCAAATCGCCAGTTGCATATTGATTGTTGCTATAACTCTCTTAATGTACGCTTCACTTATCACAATTCCAGATCAACTTCGAAATATTTTAATTCCTCATATTTTTAATAAAAAGTTCCAACATGTCGATTGCAACAGAAGAATTTTCACTCATGGGTCGCGCATTGATGGATCTACCGGTTTCGGTGTCTACAATGAATACTCATCTGCTCTTCCGGAAACTTCAGGAACCTTGTTCCGCGTATGTTGCTGAGCTGGCAGCAATCAACTTCGCATTGGGAATAATTTCCGACATGCCCATAGACCATTATGTCATCTTCTCGGATAGTATCCGTTTTAATTGAGGCCCTCCGGTCGAGAAACTCATCTTACTTTCTTTCAACAACAAGGGAGCAGATGTGTGCGTTGGGCGAAACATCATTTAAGATTACCTTTGTATGGGTTCCCTATCATTCCTCAATTCCAGGCAATGAGAAAGCGGACTCTCTAGCAAACTCTCTGGGCACATAAGAAGGCGATAATTTTGAAAGAAGAATTTCACATGATGATTTTTTCCCATTAGTACGCCAAAGTTCTATTCAAAGTTGGGCAGTGGTTACATTCCATCATTACAAATGTTTCGTCGAGATCGTTGTTCAATGGAACCTACAGAATTAACCTCGTCGATAGCAATTTACGTAGTTGCGGAACCAGTTGTGATGACACCGCTCATGCAGTTTGGTACTGCCCGGATAATGATGCCTCCAGAGCACGAATATTGGATACCCTAAAGGCCCGAGGTAGACAACCCTTTCACGGGGTAAGAGATGTTTTGGGAGTGCGTGATCTTCCCTACAAGCGAGCGATTTACGAATTGCTTTGTTTGTCTGATCTTAGAGTGTAATGTCATCACTAAATCGCGTCATCACCAACCACGTAGAATAATTTTTGAAAATCTCAACCCCCCTCTCCCATCGTAGACTTTTCTCCATTTTTTTTATTTTTTTTTTTTTGAAATTCTGTATGGAGCGTAGACTATGCTCAACACCCCCCTCTGAATAACCCCATTTAACGATTTCCGAAGAACAGTTTTGCTTGGCACTGGAGCAAACTGATTTTTCATCTAAGTCGTTGTATCTTTAGAGCCATCCATATACCATGTTTGGGGGAGGGGAGGGAGTTGGCAAGTGCCCAGGATCTATACAGTTGAAAAAATTTATGAACGATTGTTCACGCAGGGGGAGGGGGGTGTCTGAAATCGGTCAAATCCTTTTTGGTCTGATCGAGGCCCGCAGACAGCGTAATGTAAGTGCAAGGATTGGAAAAAGCTGTATATCAATAATTATGCAACTTCCCTACTTCCTGGTTTATCGCCAAATCTGCAATACGCTCAATCATTACTGCTTTCATATTTTCCATGTCCATCGAGAGAGAAAACATAATGTGATGTGATGTGATGTGTAATAAGAACCCACCATCAGTGCAAGGATTACCTATGGCTGCAGGACTATTCTCAGCAGGTTGTTCTGAGAGAATAGCCTACATAGCATGAGGTAGGAACTTGTGAGGACCAGAGCTATGTTGCGGGGACGCACGCTCCATCACAGTTGTCGACTCACCATTTTGCAGCCCCCATCGAGAGAGAAAACATAATCGGTGGAAAATCCGGCGAAAATTCGATAAGCAGTTCTCAAAATCAGGATGTCAGCAAGAGCACACAGCAACAGTGAAGGTTCAAATAGAACAGAGTCGGCAATATGTTTGCCAGAAGTCTCAGAGTCAGTAGCGAGCACTTCGAGAGAATAGCTATAACGAAGAGCGAAACAGGGAATCACATCACATTACGCTGCACAGGTCTACCATTTTCAGAAAATAAACGACTTCAGTAAACATTAAATGATCGCGTGAACATTACATGAACATGTGTTCAAAATGAAGTGGAATTTACGATATGTTTACTAATTTTCTTACTGACTCTAAATCACTTAACTACTTAACGCAAACTCGCGTAACATTGTTGACAACCAAAAGATTTTTTTAAAATTATATACGATTTTCACGTCACTGCTATATGAAAAGAGATATGGACGAGAGCTACCAATATTTTCACGTAGATTGAACGTGTATATTATTAGGCGGAGATGCTCATTTCGACAAAGATTGTTCATTAGAGCCTAACTGACACACGTAAACAATGGCTTTTTCCAGGAATTTTTCGTCATCGAAAACTCTTCTAATCAATTCACCACGGTCACTTCGAAGGGGAAGAGTTCACCTATCTGATAGAATTCGAGGCTCGATCCACACGGCGCGTAGAATGAGCACCAATTGTTAGCCCAAAATCCCTGGCTAGACTATTTTCATGCTAGCTTTATGCTTTCGTTTCGATGTTTCCGGCGATACTGATTTTTATTTTATAATGTTCTCTTCCTAAGACACCTACTTGTATGCATTCACTTTTCGTGCCTCTCTACTGAGAGTTATTCCAGCTGGGCATTGAAGAAATTTCGGATCAAGAAAAATAACATGTCAAACATATCCCCGGATACCATTAATGGAAGTTTAATGTAATCTATATATCAAATATTCAGAACAAGGAATTAGAAAGTACTACCATATAACGCGATTAAACACAACCATCGGCTTGAACAAAAGCAAATTAAAAACTCGATCGAAGCACTTGTTTTGTGCGGAACTGACATGAAAATTATATTCTTAATTAAAAAAAAAATACTAACAACTATTTCCAATTTGAATGAAGTACTAGCTATCGTCCCAGTATACCTTCTTTATCTTGCTTAATCTTATCTTTAAATCAATCATGTGTATGATGTCCAAAAATATATATTCATATTTAACGCTTTGCGCGCATTTTAGAACTCAACAGCCTAATTAGGTAGTTTCATGCACCTAACAATTAATTGAAATTGTATCCCTAGTTTAATGACAATGGTATAGCCTTCTATATTTGCTTGTATAGGAGATATCAATGACCTTTAAATATTCAATCAAAGTGTAAACTTTCTGTCTGCTGTTTTTATTTCGCACATGTTCAATCATTTATGTGAATTTTAGAACCATCATTTAATATTCCTTTTCTGGTTTGTTCTTATATACTAGTTATAATTATGTTTCTTTTTTTACCATTTTTTTTTTCATTTAATCGGCTGTTCAGTGTTTTTACTTTTGTTAAAGAAGTAGAACATTTAATATGTTTTGAAAAAATTATCATGTATCATTCTAGTTTAACGTCGTGTTAGTGCGACGTGTGAGTCCTATCTCAACATTATTTGATTCAGGAATGGGCGCGGAATTGGGTAAAGGAGGGAAATGTGGATAGGTGTGAAATACTACAACTTTGTTTTATTCAATGTTGAATCTGCTTGGTTTCTTTTTTATGTAGTGTATCAATAATATGTGTATGTCATGTTCTTATTTATTTGTGTTTAATTTGAATATGCTGACTTGAGAATTCGAACGTTTCCGTTTCGCTACGAATATAAATCCAATGATATTAGATAGGCGAATATTATATTTTCAACTAGAATCTTCTTACTATGCATAATTCGGGTGTTACCAACGGTAAAATGGGATTCTACAACACTAAGTAACTGGTTGCTATCAAATGCGAATGTTTTGTAAAAGTTGTTAAAATGTGTGCTACTTCGGTGGTGGCTCTCTCGGTGGTGCTGGTTTTTACATTGAACGAGTACTACATCTAACTGTTGCTGCTGATGTTGTTGCTGTTGTTGTTTGTGTTGTTGATTGTAGATTAACTTTTCAAGAGAGAACGCACTCCACCACCCGCTGTTGTTGTAAATTGCTTGTATTATTTTTTGTATTTCTTCAAGAGATCTCCTTTGCTCTTTCCATTTTGATGTCACAGATACTGAATAGAACAGAAGATGACAGAGTTTGTGTACGCAGGTAGCATACAGACACTGTGACGATGAAAACAACGGTCACTAGCAATTGTATAGAAGCCGGTAGGTCATCGGCGACGAACCGAACATCATCACCACAGCATCGGCTGAAGAAATCATCTATAAAAGCTTCACTTTGCAAACACAGAGTGGAACGCAAATGCGTGATGATCGATAATCTGTTATTATCAAAGTAACAATAATAACGGTAAATGTGGAAATCAAGAAAGGCATCAGAACGGAAGGAAGCTACAGAAATGGCCGCTTGCCGCTCGTTTGCCACGTGGTAGTCAATTTCAGGAAATCTTGTTACGCCACCAGGAAAATAAAACTAGCGGCGAGCATTCCTCAATGTTAAGAACAAGCACAAATGAAATCAGTTGAATGAGTATGATGGAAAATAAGACAGCCGGTAGATCCAGCAGTTTTTTCAATTGGCCGCACAGTTTAACTAAATTGTCATCATTTTTATCACTCATTTGTTGGAAATATGTCACGCTGGAGTTATCAATCTCGTTGATAATTTTCCCATTCTCATTGGTTTCGGTGGCGCTGCGGTTATTGTTGTTGCTGTCGTTGCTGATGATAACGCTGTTCCTCTTGCATTCGTCATCAGCAACACCACAGACGAAGAAGTTCTTGGCAAAACTAAGTGAGGTTAGCACTGGAAATATGTTCAAGAACAAACGAAACAAAGCCATCGAAGAGGATAGGGACAACGAAAAGGGGGACGGGCGGGTGATGAAAACATTGGTCGTAGGGGGACTGGACGAGGAAGGGAATGGGGAAGCAGGGTTAGCCCCTTCGAGGGCTAGGCACGGTAAACCTCAGCTTGGGTATTTACAGTACTGAGCGTAAGTAAGATCGTAGGTCGGGAATCGCGAGAATTGAATATCGCGACGCTTCCATTGATCAATAGTGCCCAGATGTTCCAGTTCACGGGATACATTCGATGCCGGAGATGTCTGTTAAGGAGAAATAAAATCATTAATCAATTATTTGGCCATGTTTTTCTATTCTAGTGGAAAGTGTATTATAAAGAGGCCTGTTCAAAAAATTACGAGTAATCTTGGTCGGAATTTGCAAGTTGGTTTATTCTGATCCGGGGCGTAGAACACCTTTTTTGCTTTCCTGCACTTTCACAGCTTCGTTGCAAATTTAAATCACTATATACGACCGTTTAAGAAAAAAATAAAGTAAGCTGCAAAACAAAACAACTCACAATCAGTTTTGTTTTTAAAGTCATGAGGCACTATGAATGCCTACGCAATACACTACCGTTTCATTTTACTAAATGTTTGAGCACAATTGTATACTATCTCTTTTTCCCACACGGTAATGTCACACAATTTTCGTTAAAAAGTGGTTCAACTCAATTTTTTAGTAGATCCACTTTTTACGAAAATTGAGTAAAATGAAACGGGAGTGTAGGTCCTTCGTTTTCATATGTGGCTTTCGAGATCTAGGTATACACATTCTTTGAAAGACTTGTAAACTTCTTAATAGATCATTGCACGATGGCGGTATCAATGCAGGTTTGATAGTTCAGCTTGTTTATGTGGACTTAGAATATTTTCGGTAAGATCGGTTTGAGATTTTCTGATCTAAATTTATAACGATTGAAGTAAAATTTCACGAAAACAGATAGGTAGATATATGTCCTTTGACTCTTATGCAACGATCGATTACATTTTTTATTATAACTCACAAATTTTTTTAAGTTGTACACTTGCTAAGATAAGTTTGATAAAACATTTGGTAGTATGTATCACGAAAAGTTACGCAACTCTTTTTATGAAGTTAGAAACATTCGAGGGATATGGATTTAATGTCGGTCTATGAGCACCAAATTGGGTCTATTCATGGATACAACTTCGTCTAATTCAATGGATTTATTACTAAATGCAGTCTTTGCAAGGTTTTTTTCCTAATTTTATGAATACAGGCATTGCCAGTTGTATTCGCTGTACTTAACAATAAATTTCACAAATCAAACTAAAGTAAAACTATTTTTGTTCCCTTTATTATAGAGATTTTCAGCCCTGAGCTGGTTCATCTCCCGTCGTAGTCACTCAAATACCTTTTGGGTATTTTCGTAACTTGTCCGGGGGTGAGATTCGAACTCGTGACTTTGGCGTGAGAGGTATGGATGTTATCCACCTAAATTAAAACTAGATTGAAACACTTAAGTGATGTTCATATATTCAGCCATTCAAATGAAAAGATTATAATTCACTATACAATGACTTTGTTCCTTCGGTTTGTGTTTAGACGAGCCACTTGAATATAAACATATATGCATTCCCACTTAAATTTAAGCAATAACAACCTTTTTAGTACGATTTTGATACAACAGGCCATAGTTGGGAACATACAAAAATATATGTCCCCAACATTGGGTCTACGATTTTCTTGTAAAATCATTGTATTTTCAGCTATGTGAACAGTTAGTTTGTAACGTTTACCTATTTTTTGTGCACCCAGACTGCATTTCTCACTTTATCGATTCAATTAAGCCAAATTAAGATCATTTGAAGATCGTGAAGATCATCTATTCAGCTTAACCAGTGAAATCATGATGCCCCAAAAGTTAAAGAAATCGAAAATTACGCGAAAGTGAACATTTATAAGTTTATTAATGTTGTCGAAATTGCTTCTGATTACATCGGCCATCCTTATAGCAACATAATTTTGTTGATTATTGCTGGATTTATGACACTTTTGATACATAGGCCGAATGAAGGAGCTAGGCTAACATTACATCCTTTTACCCTATCAGTGCTTTTTTCCTGAATCTAATCTTACAGAATCCGGAAAAAGCCAATGAGAAGTAATGAAGTAATGTAAGCAAGCGCTCTGAATTGTAATTGTAATTGTAATTGTAATTTTTCAGTGTATAGTCCGTGCTTTCCTGCTAAGATTGCGTATCCGGGGACTCACCCCCAGGTCTATACACCTATAGTCCTTCCCGTTGCACTCGTCAGCTCGTGCGATACTCTAGACTCACATAGGTGGTCGTATCCGGGTCCTCCACTGGGTAGGCGCAAGTGTCCGTCCAGTTTCTGGTACATTAATTCATCTTTGCCTAACTAAAGTACTTATTACATAAAAAGTTTTGAGAAACCCGTGTGTAAAACGGCTAGCCGGTAGTAATTTGTATAGCACTCAATTGGCCATAATAATTTGAAAACTCCGAACCGAATTCTTCAAAATATTATAAAAATTAGAAACTTTTCATAATGGGACCGATTAACATGTCCGGGTTTATATTGTTTGAATTTTGAGTTTTTAAACCATCCCATAAACTCAACTTATTAAATATTTATTCCAACCAAATGAAAACGTAGAAAGTGCCCTGCATTGGCCAACAATAAATTCTCTCTCAAGCATTCCCCTTAACCATGCAAACCCAACACTTCATCAAACCCAAACGTTTCTGCTGGGAAAAAATAAAAATTGTTATTGTTATTGATAAGCCCCACCAGCCGATCTGCACCTAGATGGTTAAGGATAGATGGAGATTGATAATGAAAATTTAGTGAGAAGAAGTTACCTTGAATTGTGACAGCAAAGAGACAAGCATAACAAAAAACCAAACAAAACAAAATAGACAAAATAAAACAGGATATAAGATATTGTCTTCAAAATTTGGTAGAAATAAATTATTTGTTGCCTAACAAGAAACAGAATTGAGAACAAAGATATAAGTAGAATCCTTTCATTTCCCCGGATGGTTGAAAAGCTAAGTCATTGCTCTGCAAAGATACTAAGAGTTATTGTTGCGGGCTGTCGATGATTGATTATAACTATGTGCTGGACACTATTGGCTGAAATGAGCATCGAACGAGAATAGTGAAAAAAAAAATTCATTGAACAAATGGCTACACCCATTTGTTTATTAAGCTGAAGCCCATTTGTGCTCTATCAGATGAACTCAGACGGATGTTCTACTTAATAGCCCCTTAATCTTGAAGTTTTATTGGTCTATACTATCACTGTCACCCTTCATTGTTACTGATTACATATAATGTTTGAAGGTTAATTATTTGTTTGATCTATAAACAAATCATCTGAAAGTTCACTTCTATTTATTTCTTCGGCTCCGCTGCTCTTTATAACCTAACTGTAAATCTACCGATCCGATATCACGAAAGAAATTCCTACCGCCTAACATACAAGTGGGCAGAATGTTACAACGTGGAAAAATTGTAAAAAAAATCGATGAACCCTCTCAAATTTAACGCTAATATGCTATTATAAATTTACAAGCTCATAACTGCATACTAGTTTGTGATTTGAAAAGTGTCCAGATTCATTTACAAAATGTGTGGGCACTGATGCAGTACGGCATTCGAAATTTGGATTTGGAAATTTGTGTCGCTTAACAAATCCTCAAACAAATGTGCAAAAGAACGTTGGCCAATATTTAGCGTCAACCAGTGGGTACGTGTGCTCTACTCCAAGTTCCCCTTCTTTCAAATTCACCTTCAGTTCAATTTACCCATTGAGTTGGACACATCACAATAGAAAATACTGTGATGGAGCACGGACGTAAGGCTACTAGATGTATGAAAAATACTCTGTAACCCACTTAGGATTATATCTGAAAAATCCAAATTTGGCCAACACCCACCAATGTAAGCAAGCGCTCTGAATTGTCAAGAAAGTGAGGTTAATTCATTCGGTGCAAGGATCTATGCCTTTTGGCAGTAGGTATTTTTGTTTAAATTAAGGGGATAAACATTCATGAACTTCACACTTTTATATATCACTTTGCCAAGCATTTTGTTTGACTTTTTGTGATGTTTTCATTTACTATTTTTGCATGTACGGGTTATCGTTAACCAAGTTTTTCGGTTGTATCAGTTTGCATAAATAAGTTGGTCATCAGTAAGAAGTGAAGTATTTGTGTTTTGAAATCAGTGAATTAAAGCTATTGGGGAGCTCATCAAATCTTCCGGTCCGCCTCTTGGTATTTTGCTATGAGGCACCAGGTGGGTCTCCACCGATTGCCTGTCGATTTGCCAAATTTGGAAGACGTCTGCATTGAGTTATCTAAAATTATAATAATCCGTCTACTATATCACAACACATTGCGATTGGTTGAGCGGATTGGAGATAATGAAATCATATTGGGTATAAGACCATATCTCCCCCGGGTGGTGCTAAATCGATGAGATTGGACATCAATAGAAGCAAAGTTGCCCGAAGGCAGGAAATGCAACTAAGGACGCTTATTTTTACCTGGTACTTCAATCGTAGTTTGCGATGGATTAACGAAGATTGTTCTTTGTATTGTGTTATAAGTGTTATTATACAATACATAACTCAAGGTATTATTCTCTAAATCTTAAAGTTCAATCTCAATTGCCTCAACCGTTCTTTTGCCATTGATTTTAAACTGTATTGGACTGTCAATGATATTCAAGACGCTTCATTTTTACAATGTCTGCTCGATATATTCACCGAGTGGTGTGAAACAAATCGTATGGATCTCAACACTGGTAAATGCTCCGTTATCTCATTTTCCCGCAAACGCAGTTCAGTTGACTTTAACTATAAGGTTAGATCTACAATTCTCAAAAGGGAATCCGCTGTTAAGGATCTAGGTGTGTCAATAGACACCAAATAGACGTTTAGGGAACATGTCGCTTGTATAACCTCCAAAGCCTCTAAGACACTTGGTTTCTTATTCGCATTCAAAACTTCAAAAACGTCAATTGTTTAAAATCACTGTAGTGTTCGTTAGTGAATCAATATAGAATACTCGTCTATCGTTGGGCGCCGTACTATCAGAATGGCATTCCACGAGACAGCTGCGATCTGATATTTGTGTTTACCATGATTTTTGACAGTTCTGATTGACCTGACAATATTTTCATTGCATTTATTTATTTCATTCAGCATTGTTAGCACTTTCAAGTTAATAGTGTTAGCCGACCCACACATTTTTTGCTGTCAGGTCTACTGAGAAACGTCTCATGGAAAGCCTAATAGCATCTTACTTATCGAGGCGATTCAGCGCAAATTTCTGCGTTTCGCTTTAAGACACCTTCCATGGAATGATCCAATCAATTTGCCCACCTATGATGCACGATATGAACTTATAGGTCTAGAGTTACTGAGTATACGTCGTGATGTTTCAAAAACGCTCTTTGTTTCTGACCTTCTTCAATCGAAAATTGATTGTCCTAAACTATTGTCGCGTCTAAACATAAATATTCCCTATCGTCAACTTCGCTCGTCTTCGTTCCTTTTTCTACATGGTGCTCGAACAAATTACGGGCATAACGAACCATTTTCAAGTATGTTCCTCGTTCCTCGTTCCACTATTCGAAAAAGATTATACAAAGTACTTGCAGCTCCACAAAACAACACACGTTAGAGTTTTTGTCCGAACTTGTTTTAGATGTGCGACGAGTCTGTTAAAATGATTAAATGTGTCAGATTCACGTCAGCTGTCTTGTCTTTCGGTACTGAAATCAACTCTATTACCGAGCCTCTGCCACTGCCACTCCACTGCCTAAAATCGCTTTTTTTGTGTGTCTTTATTAGAGTGGCTTTCAGCCTCCTGGGCTGGTTCGCCACCTAAAATCGCTCTATTTATCTCTCGTGCGTTCTACACTGGAATACGGTTCAGCGGTTTGGAGCCCGAGATCCAATAATGACGCTGAATGACGCTGAGCGAATCGAGTCTATTCAAGGCCGTTTTCTTCGGTTCTTGCTTCGAAGACTACCCTGGAGTGGCCCATGCCGTCTTCCTAGCAAAAGTCGCTCAAGTTAATCAACATGGAGTCTCTGCGAGTCCATTGAGATGCTTGTAGAGCCATAACCGTCGCAGATACTCTGCAAGAAAGAATCTACTGTGAAACAATCCGAAACAGTCCAGTCGAGGCCAATGCGCAACGATTTAATGTTGAGGCTTCCTTTTCGCCGCATCAACTATGGGTTGAATAGTGTCATTCACGGTTTGCAGCGAATCTTCAATAGGGTGGCGCCATTGTTCGACTTCCACCGAAGGTGACATTGTTTTTCGTTCCCATCTTTAGTTTTTGTCAAAAAAAAAATCGTTTCTATCTGTGTTTAAATGCAAAAAATCTTGGTAAAAATCTTGTTGCTTCAAACTTTGTGTTGTAAATTTCTTCTTTTTAATAATTGCAATGAAATTGAATACAAAATAAAACAGATTTATCTCGATTAGCCGATACAAAACGGTCTTTTCAATAGGCTTTCGGCTTCCCTACAGCACACTACAGCAAAACGGATCTTCTTCCTACAGGAAAATGAATTAGATACGAGGGATTCTTGTTCTCAGGGGAAATCGATGATAATGAATCACGAGGTGTTTGTTTTGTTTACTAAAAATTTAAGGATAGGTGAACAAAAACGGAACGGAATTAACAATCAAACATTTTTATAATGTGTGTACATACATTGGTAGAATTTAGATTTTAGTTGTGATGTTAATGTTAGCTGATCAACTGATTTCCCTTTCATATAACACTTGGATCTAGGATGGCACATCCGTACTCATGTGGTTCCGGATTTTGGTCTAATTCAGATTGTATAGTGAGAAAACTCTCTCCACTGCTCTCGAAGAATGCGGAATTGCAAGAAGAACCATTAGCAGTAACTTCAGCTGACTGCACAAAGTCGGGAATTTCCTCTCTGAATTTGAAAGGGGAACCGTTGGAGACGAAGCAGCCAATGGCTGAAAGTCCCAATAATAAATAAATAATACTCTTCCAATGATATTAACACAGTTTAATATACATAACCTAATCTAAAACATAACAGTGTTGTGTTATGGTGAAAATTTAAAGAGAAAGTCGTAATTCCCTTTCAATTTTAACTTCTAAAACATGACACTGTTACAACATTGATTATTCAGGTTTCTTCACAACTAAATCGACCTTGCACCAACTGCACCTTTCACGAAACTGATCCGACTTACGAAGAGACCACCGACCGGTCGGAAAAATTATTGTGCAGAATAACTTCAAAACGGAGGAAACGAAGGTTTACATCGCCGTTTGCATCGCACGCACACACAAAAAACTGACTTACACAGAGAAAGCAAACAACTTAAAATTAAGTCTTTTTCACTCATCTTGACAGCTAAGTGCAACCACTCAAAATTGAGTTGTTCAAGAAGTACATACTTTTAAGTACTTTGAAAAGACTTCGCTTTGGGTGAAATTAAACTGTTCATCGAAAAGTCACAATTGGGTAGGAGTAATCCAAAATTAAGTCTTAAATATAGATTTGTTTTATAAAAATAGCAATTGCTTCTTCTTTCAACAACAAATAAGTACGCAAATTGTTTTAAAATTTAAATGATTTTATTAACACTCACTTCATACCTTCTTACAGGATACATATGATTAAGAGGCATTATTAAATTTTCTTATGGGCAAAGTTAGCTCTGTAACATTAATGGCAACAGCTCTGCCAAACATTAATGGCCACAAGGTCGTATAGCTTGCTAGTTCTCCTGAATGTTTACATGCAATAATGTTTTCTCCAAAGACAACATAAACATCACCGATTTTGAATGTCTCCGCACAGCATATAATATGCGAAGGAAAATCATGATGAGAACATTGATAATTATGAACTGCGGTCGTGTTGCTTATATTATCCTCTCTCTGTAAAAAAATATTCACCGCATCCATCAATGCAACAATTCATCCCTCAAAAATCAAAATCTGGAAAATGTTGCAAATCTTTTACTTAAAAAATTAATAATTCTTACCCGCAAGCTTTTGGTAGCTTCCCTCGTCAATTTTGTTTTTCTTTATTTGCTCCATTATTATTGTTTTAACACCAATTCACTTTTTTTCTGAGGAATAATAATCAATGAAAACCGATTTCTTCCGGCCGAGACTAGCACATTAATGAAAATGGCGCACAGCTCAAAATCTTCATCAAAATAAAAAGAAACTCTTCATTTTGTTTTCATCACAGGGGAGAAAGAAAACAATTCAAATTTAGATTAAAAGCACTCAACGCTAAGGCCGTTCCCAACACTGTTCTACTTCGTATGGGCTGTTTTAGTTTACAACTAGAACTGAAACAAGCCATTCCCAATGATGTGTTGCAGTTCTACATTTCGAGCAAATTTTTGCAACAGATTTACAACTGCTCGACAGCCCTGTTTTATTTTCAACGCGATTTGAAACACTGATGCAACATTGTTTTAAACTGAGTTTTTTTGAAGTTGTGGCAGCTGTTATGACTGATGACTGTCAAATTTGCGGTTTTTTTAGTTTGTTTTGCAAGTGATTTATTAACGCGAAATTATGATCGACCAATATTTTTAAAACATGGCATTGCGATTAACGTGTTTTTGTTTTAATTTTGACAGTTCCAAAATTTAAAACTGGCAAGCAGTTTGAAACAAACATGAAACTCAGCGTTGGGAACGGCCTTTAACAGTCCTCGGAGTATTCTATTTTGAATCCAAATGACGTAAAAGGAGCTTATGCTTACAATACTTAAAATTTGAGTTAAAACTACCTATAATTGAGAGTTGAAATTTATCCAAAACAGCAGTCTTAAGAGTGTACCTCATTTTAAGTACTTTATACTTCGATTTTAAATTATTTCGTTTCTCCGTGTACAGACTGTTATGTGTCATTCACTCTCAAAACTGCCTCTCTTTCATTTGTATTACTGTCCCTTTTTTTCTCACGGAAAAGTTACTCAGTTTTCGTAAAAAGTGGAACAACTCATCAATTGAGTTGTTCCACTTTTTACGAGAATTGAGTAACTTTTCCGTGAGAAAAAAAGGGACAGCAATACAAATGAAAGAGAGGCAGTTTTGAGCGTGTTGTATTGTCAGTTTCAATTGTTTTCTTTTGCTTCAGGGGTCTAAAACAGCACACCAAAGTAAAGTTGTTAAAAAGTAGGATCCTAAAATGTACTCATTTGTTAAATTTTAGGTTTTTAAGTGAACTATCAATTGTCAAAATTCTTAAAAATCTTCGTTTCTCTCATAAATTTGTACTCATAAAAATACAGATATCTGTATGAAAAAAATGAAAAAAAAAAATGTGTCAATCTAGATAAATCTGTGCATCTGGCGGAATGCACTTCGTCAGATATTTTCCCCCGTTTTGGCAATTGACGCAAGAAGTGAAGATAGATTAATAGTTTTATTTTTTTATCCTAACTTGACTATTAATTTGGTGTAATCGTTTTTCATTATAACCAACACCCTTAGGACCTGAACTCCATCTGTTGTTGCCTAACTTTAAATTAACAAATAAACATATAATACCATATTATAGATATGGAACTCAAATTTCGTATGGAGTATTAAGTTTAATTGAAAACAGAGCACAGATAAACTTAAGCTTGTTTGTATGATGGGCCAACAGTTGACGGTTAGACCAATATAGTTCTCTAATCTACGGTAAATAAACTAAAAATACGGTATGTAAACTGTACAAACAATGCAATGCAAAATGCGCGTGCAGGCATTGTTGAACACACAAACAATTCAGTGGTAAGACTCTCGTACTCATTGTTAGTCTCATATTCAATTTATAACACAGAAGCGGGTCATAGAACCAGGTCTCCAGTGAAAAATTACTGTTCAAACTGCACGTTCTAGATCTTATTAATGCAAGTTTTTCTGTTGTTGACCAAGATATGGCAGAATAAATACCGATAATTATGAACAGGCCGTCTTTTGGAATACAGTAGAAGAACCCGTAACCCGTAACCCTTGAAGACTCACGCAGCTTACCTTATTTGCAAAAACTGTTACGATGAACTTCCCCGGTTGGAAGGTCTCAATCACTCGTGCAATCAAATCTCCATAGCTGGAGGATGCGACGTTGCTCTCGAAGCTTACATACGAGAAATCGGGCTCCGGAGTGATGTGGATTGTCATGTAGCATCCCTGTGAATGATAATCGAATATACATATTACAAGAGTTAAAGAAAGAAAAACATGTATTGGAGTCAGGGAATGAAGCAAGAAAGAGCATCCAACAAAATAGGAAAAAAATTAGGAATAAAACATTCTATTCGTCGTATTAAATAGACGATTAAAATCTTAAGTAACTAATTAATAGCGATGAACGTATCTTTGCTTCTGTTTTCGCTTGTAAATACTTATGTTGTACTATTAAAAATTTAACTGGCTAGAAAAATAAGCAGAACTAGATCAGATGAAACCTGTCTGTCATTTCATGAGATGGTTTATTATGTTTGGCATACTCAAAGTATTCTCTTTAACTAACTTGACTAGCTTTTACGCAATCTATGACTCGGTTAAAGGTAACAGCTACTTAGGCTTTTTATGATTAATATGGTAAAAATAGATAGATTTGGATTTAGATTTAGTAGATTTAGAAAAACAGAAACGCAAAGGCAAACACTAAATATAAATTAAAACACATAACTTTTTTTAACAAAACTCCTAGTGGTGAACGTTGAGAACTCAAAAATGGTCGTGTTATGGCAGATTGGCTTTACTATTTCGATTTTTTTCATGACACGTATTTAAGAAACTTTGGACATTGCATGAAGGATATGTTGTTCGCTTGTATGTAGAGCAGCAAAATGTTCTCAAATGTTTTGAACGCGTAGGTTCCTTATTTTACCCTAAATATTTCTCTTAAAACATCTAATCAGTGATGCAATTCTCTCACTATAGTGGCCATATAGGGATTATATCACCCATCACTTTATAACCATACGAACCGGTTTTAAATATTGATTTAAAAAAGAAAAAAAAACATTTTGCTTGTGCATTGAGTTATTTTGAAAATATTTAATTGCCTGACTTAACACATTTTTAGTTTTATTGTCTTATATAATACCGACATTCGATCATTAATTTGCTAAAATACGTATATCTACATGCAGCAAACTTATTAACTTTTCATTTTTATCACAAACAAAAAATACATGCGTCACCACCCACCAACTAATGCTTACCTCTTTATACCGTTTTCCACACTACACCGAACCCGCGCACCACAATTATTGATTCGTGTTTAAAAAGCAAACAAAACGAGCCCCAGATGGGTGAAAGTTACAATGTATGAAAGATAAAAATCGCATAGAGTCCACAGGACGACCGAAATGTAGAGAGCGACAATGGAGAAAGGAGCAGAAAAGTGCAAAATGTAATTAGTATTCCCATTGCACAGGGCCAACGGAGCGTTAAAGTTCTTATTTTACTAGTTTCAGGCTACACTTACACTCTTGGAAACTCCGTTCATAGAATATCCACAAGGATCGAATAGATAATCATCGATTACCATCCCGGGGATAAGCTTATGTATTCCCGATTTCTGAAAGTAAATGGAAAAATTCGTTACTTCGAATTATCTCAGTGAAGATGATTTAATGCAAGAAAAGAACTACCTGAGTTGCCTCCAAAGCCGTGTTGCACACATCTTTGGTAAAGATAGCCATCACTTTCGGGTCCAGATCGGTCATGAGTATCTCAATGGTCTGATCCGGATCAGGTAACTGCAGAGATTCAATCAAATTCATCTTGGTCGACGACGTCAGCATATTATTTGTTGTTTGCAGGGCATTACAACCGTTGCTCATGTTATGATGGTTGTTGTTATTCAGCATTCGTTTGTTACCGGAGCCCCCTCCCCCGCGGCTCAGCGTGTAGAGATGCCAGCAGTCGCGATTAATCGCACCCAAACTGTAGGCGCGTCCATCTTCGAAAAATGAATCCAGGAAGGCCACTTCCTCCTCGAAACCACGATGGGGAGAGACCTGCATTTCCGGCCGTTTAAAGTTCTTGCGCGAGTAGAACAAATCTTCTATCTCGCCATAGCCGGCGATCTCAGATGCGAGACGTAGCAGCGGTTCCAGGCACTGCAGCGGCGTCGTCGTGCCACACGTCTTCAGTATCCAACGACGCTTCGATACGAACATGCTGCTTTCGCTGTTTTCGTTGGTCGTTCGCAAGCGATGGGTGCGGCAAAGGATGGCGGCGATTGACGTCAAACGGGCACATGAAAAATAGATATTGGAAAATGAGGAAAATTAGTGTCTGCAGTTTAAAATTCGTTGGTCATGGTGGAAAGTGGGTTGAAAGGATGCCAATCGAATGAAACGCAATAATTTAAATTTGAGCTTACAGTATGCTACACGGTCTTTCAAGCTAACTCAGAATATCAAGGGATTGAGATAGCGCACGTGTACAGATACATCGTAGCAATATAATCATTGTATCAAATCAAACAAAGAGAAAGTTGCACGACATGTATCATAACAAGAAGAAGAATAATAAGGTTAGTGACGATTTCAGACAAACTAATTAAGAGATATCATCACCATCAGTATAAGAATGTAAAAATACGGATGGGTTATTTTGAGTGCAGTGAGGTAATAGGTAATGATGACTAACATTGTCACCATTGCAAATATAAATTCACGTAGGTAGCTTCACAGATTTCATGGTATTTAGCCTTTTTTAATACGATAGAAAATCATACACCTATAAGATGCTGTCAGGAATTCGATATTCTTCTACATAAGACTTCAGCAGACGGATGATATTAAATGATTCCAGAATCATAATTGGGGAGACTAGAGGATAAGTATTCTGCTGTTCAAATCATGAGAGAAAACTCGAAAGAATACAAGTCCACATCAACGCGATTCACTATGCTTTATCTAGATGCTGTAGATACCTCGATCACATAAAGTAGATCTACTTCCATTACCCTATGCTTGCGGAATATGAAATCTGGGTGACATGGGTGTATCCCGGGCCTTGAAAAGAATCTAACAAATTGCTCTCTCCCGTACTGGCTCTTGCTTTCTACTAGCTTCCAAGCAAAATGTTATTCAGCATCTCTGAACCTTCCTAATGCATTAGCAAAAAGTTACACATAAAGCCTGTCCACGTTAAATTTCGGACACTTTTCTTTCAGTGTAGTTTTTGTATTATTTCACGGATCGCTGAAACATGTACATATGCTTTTTCGCCAAGGAAAGCCTTCCTCACAAACCCATCCAATTTTCAATTCCAGATGTCTACGTAGGTTTCAAGAGTTCTCAGCATCTTCCTATGTAGACATCTTATCAAAACTTTCCTCCCATCCCTGTTGATCAGAAGGACTTGAGCAGGTGTTGAGCAAAGAGAACGATGGATCAAGAGTCTATCACACGCAAGGCACTCTTCAAAGTTGGAAAAAAAAAAGTCCATATGTAGTTTTGGTCGAAAATTCAAACGTTTCGTCTCTTCTCACTATCAACAAGGATGAGTATAGAAAGAATGTCTGCAAAAGCGTTTGCTACAGTTTATAAGAAGTCGCGACTCTCGAGCTGTGATTAGGCCTGATTTGGCTTCTTGCATATATGCAACATCCGTCCTGGAATGGTATAAGGCACAGAAGGTCAGAACATGGCTCTATAGAAAAATACTGGGCTCTGGTTAAACGGAAACTCTTTGAAACTAAGAAGAAAGTAAATTGGATCGACGATTTCAAGAGAAGCGATACTGTATAGAATCTGATGGCGGGTGTTTCACAGAAAGTTTGAGAATTTTACAGAAAGAAGGATTAACATCTCTGTTTTAACTGTATATACAACTATATTCTACTGACATAAACAATCGGTTTTATTGAAGGATGCCTAGATTATTTTTTTTAACTGACATTATCTTAGTATCTCTTAGTATTCTCTTAGTAGTAACCTGAAAATGACACATTTCAGAATTTCAGTTGCTGATGCCGTTGGATGGCTAAAAAATCGTAAATTTTCATCCAGAACTACAAAACTACATTTCATGGTACAGCAAAGGGATTTTGACACTTTCGGATACTCTGGAATCGGTTCCAGTAGGGCACAAAACGAACATTTTCAGAACCTCATGTATAGCTACCATTCGACGGCTTAAGGTTCATGGTTTTTCACCTAAAAGACATTGGCAACATGTCAGGGACCAACACCAGGATTTGGCCTTTTTCTGGTACTCTGGTTGTACATACATACATACATACATTCATTTGTTCAATCACATTTAGGATAAGACATAATCAACAATAGTACGCTACAAAACTCGGTTTTCGGCTGCCGCTCTCCAACCTGTCACGCCCAATGCTCGCCAGATCACGCTCCACCTGGTCTGTCCATCGTGCTCTCTGCGCTCCACGCCTTCTTGTGCCCACCGGATCAGTAGCGAACACCAACTTTGCAGGGTTGTTGTCCGGCATTCTTGCAACATGCCCTGCCCACCGTATCCTTCCGGCAGTGAAAAAATTACTAGAATATGTGATACTTTCACTACTGGTCAAATTCTTGGTATCACATGCATGTTTACAGCATGAGATAAGCCCTCTCACCGTCGACAAGGTAAAAAAAAACTTTGACCCATGAGAGGGCCTTTGGTGAGATCAATCTAATTATAAATATATTATAAACATCGTATTTTCAAAGTTTACTTAACAATGTACAAACAGGCGTAACTCTCCAGACATTCTGAAATGGGGTGCTGGATCTGCAGTATAGCTGACACTTTCTAGCTCCCGGACTAAAGCTGCTTTCGATGATCACTTAAAGGATTACTGGAACCAGTTTTCTTCCATAATGGCCAAAGTGTTCCATTGAAGGCCAAAGTGTGTCTGATTGAACACACACATACACACAGGTAGCAAGGTAACTGACAAGAATCAATAAGGTCTGACAGATGTCTGCCTGCCTATGAAAAAAATTTGGTAATTGTAAAATTAATGTAATACAAGCTTTTAACCCCTCTTTCGCATTATCTAATTAAGGGGACATGATACTTTTCTTGTTTTTTTATTGCATATTTAATATTTATGATGTCCGTAGCTCAAGGGCCTCATAGCGCAGTTGGTAAACGCATCAGTTTTCGAATTAGGAGGTCAAACATTCGATTTCCGATAAAGTCGATGCCTTTTCGGGTGGGAAATTCTTTCGACTGCCCGAAAACATAAGCGCATCATTGTGCTTGTCACACATTGTATGATTGGATGCTTTGGAATGGCATTGCATCAAACATCATACTATTTGACCAATGTCCAAATATTGGCCAAAGGCAGAAAGACAGCTAACAGATATCAAGTATTACTGTCAGCTGTCTGCATATAACAAATATTTGGTCACTGATCAAATAGTCTGATACATGCACTGATTTGAGCAGCAGGAAAAGTCCCGTAGGGCATAGAAAGCTAAGTAGAAAGAGAAAGGAAGTAAGAAGAAGAAGACGTCCGCCGTTTTAAAAAAAATCGAAAATCTACAGTTTATTGTGCCGAGTAATGTTAAATCGAGATTTTCTTGTAATGATTGCTGTTTTCAAAGTCGGCTCCAGACAACTACCCTGATGAACTGGTGAACCAGTTTGCTCTGAGCGGGAGCGTCAACGATATTTCTGTTTGCCATTTTGATAAGTACGCGAGAGCGCGAACTACAGCACTTATTTGATATAGCTCATGAACTGAGCTGTGTTGTGTACCAAGTGATAGGAGAGCTAGAGATATTTAACTGAGCAAGAGCGACTATTTGATATGTGATAACTGAGCGACTGCAGAAGAATGTATTAAACTGCCATGGATGAAAAGAGCGAGAGTGGAATTAAGATTCGCAAGCAGATGGAAGTTTTTCTCTCACGCTCTCGGTTAACATTGGTTTTTAATGATTCTTGTCCTTGTGAGCGGATATTTTCCAAAAGAGAGTAGCTGGTTTTTTGAGAAATGTAGTAGACTAACCGCGAAAATCATATTTTTAAATGCTAACCACACCTAGGATGTAATTAGGTTTTTTCCTCTAACAAATAAAAAATTTCCATTAAAACTTAAACATATATTTCCAAAATCTCTATTCGCTGGTAGAAATTAGCTAAATGCTACAAAAAGAGCAAATGAACGGTTCAGGAGAAGTAATTCAGTTCAATGAGCGGACCTCTTCGGAGCTGCTCGCTACACACTCAGATTATTTTACAGAAATCTGTAAAGTTTTACCGAATTCTCAACAGCTGAACGTTCGGTAATCCAATTTTACGAACTGCGGTAAAATTTTACCGAAATCCGGTATTTTTTTTACAGATATCTGTAAAATTTCACCGGAACCCGAGAATTCGGTAAAACTTTACAGATTTCTGTCAAAAATCTAAGTGTGTATAGTAAGTCATTTTGCGCATCTCTAGTTTAAATGTTCCAGAAAATTCACTTTCCGTGTCGAATAAAAATGAAGTTCAATGATGATTTTGCAAGCAAACGCTTTTATCTTTGAATGTTCGTGGTTTTGTACGGGATTTGAGTTATTCGAAAAAAGATGGGTCAGTAACTAGATACTTTCTTATACTTCACAGACATTTTTGTTTTGTTGATTTCGGGTGAATGACCGACTGCCAATTTCTGACTCCGCACGTTAAGAAGCTGGGGGTGGGGGTTAAAAGGAAAGTCTTAAAAATGGCAACGCAAGCCGAGAACAAAATGTATAGCCTGAATTTCTAATTGTTTATATTCCGACTTTGGAAGATATAAATTTACATGAGACCTATGTTCACGTTGTTTGATTTGCGTCAAAGATAAAAGTATCATGAAATTATTGTGCTTGGTTAGTCCCATTAACATATAAGACCTGTTAATGGGACTAACCAAGCACAATAATTTCATGATACTTTTATCTTTGACGCAAATCAAACAACGTGAACATAGGTCTCATGTAAATTTATGCTCTAACTCCAATATATATTTTTTTAATGTTTAAGGTTTTTTAAAAGAATCTGAATAGAGTAGAAATCAGGCCTTCGATGATATCGTTGCGTAAATTCTTTCGAATCACGGAACATGTCGTCCAAGAAGATGCTGTTGCAAATGACTCGGCAGGAGCCACGTTGAATCCTTTCGTATATTTCTTCAATTTTCTGTTTGTTATTTTGTTAGAAAGTGTGAAGTTTAATGAGGCGTTTCGTAATGTCTTCAGTCTTTTGTAGTTTAGTCCACTGGTGTGTCATTTATTTGCTCTGAGAGTCTAGAAGCCGGACACTCTAAAATTTAAGGCGGCTTGGGAGCGATTATCAGTCGCCGCAAAATTCAATTGACATTCAAAATTGAATACCGTAGTGAATGTTTGCTCTAATGCCTTAGATATTAGAGTTAGAGCAATGCACTGTTAAACAAAGTTGTAAGATTATTTAAGAGCAGCAATTTCATCAACGAGTAATCGGCATATGAATCCGACTAAGTCAAAATAATAATCGAAAATATGTATTATGTATTGCGCGAAAATTGTTGAAAGATGTGCGACAACGCACAGTGTGAGGCAGTGCGCTTTTTTGATCATTTCAGTGACTTCTACAATGAGTTTACGAATGAAAGGCCCTTTTGACGGATGTCACTTCAAGATGAAAATGGGCAAATGAGGGTGGTTAAAAGTACGGTAAAAGTGATTCCCATTATATTATACACGTGCATTCATTCACCGTGAGATCAAAGTTGTCACATCACTCCATTTTCACCGTAAAGTGACACCCGTAATATAGCTCGAACTAACGAACAAGTGCATCGCAGACATCAAAACGATGTTAAGATGCACTCCTACAAGTACGAACATATGCGAGAAAATTGTTGTGCCTTGCATAATATTCTTTTGCGAACAAAGAGTATTCCGTGAATCATCGTTTCCCAGTTATAATGTTTCCAATAGTTTAACTGCCTTCTGGGTAATCTACAGTTACAAGGAATAGCCCGGTTGCTCATTACAGGTGAACAAACAGCGAAACAATCGCTGGCCATGTCGATTCGGCTAATTATACAATCGCAGCCGTTCACATAGAAGGGTGATTAGATGATTATAGGAGAGTTCTATGTCGAGAAAGTTAGTGGAAAGTTTACTTTTTTGATATAGGGAATCTTGAATAGGTGCATTTTATATATTTGTCAAATCATTTTGATCAATATTTTTGAATCGAATTTTAACTATAGCACAATTCGACTCGCCTATTTTTCGTAGATAAACTAACATTACATCGATTGTATCGGAATGATACAAGCAATGTAATGGCAAAATGTCCAATAATGAAACATGAACACAGCACCCGCAAATCTGGGCTTAGTACGGTTGGATTTTCTGAGTAATACTATAATCCCTAACCATTACCGTAGGCCTTTAGCAAGGCCGATAAGTGTATGCCTAGGTGAGTGATCCAGTGTCATTTTTTTCATGATAACCTCCATGATCCCATCACCCATGAATAATCACTTCTTCTTATTTGGATTACGACGCTTCAACCGGGGCCTATGTCTGTTCTCAATTTATTCATCTTATAGGTAGCAAAATGAGCTTGATGACCGTGTATTTTTCATGTGCGACCTCAACGTATCTTCGTAGCATAGAACCGGCATCAAATTCTACCATCAATCAAATATTAGCTCGACCGAACGTTCTATTGTCTGTTAGTTTTTTGCTATAGCCTACAGTGCGACATGGAAAAAGCTCGTTCGAGACAAGAAGACCAACCGCCAACCCAGGCGGCAGTAAAACAAACGGGATTGGCGATGGTGCAAAAAGCCAGAAGCATTCATAAATCTTTTATCCGATACTTTCCCGTCAGTACCGGTTCGGCGAGCTTAGGGCGGTGTCTTTCAATGGTCCGCCAGAAGCAACAACTTTAACGTCCAAAGTCGTGCTAGCACTTTTCAATGTGCGTGATTGTAATAAATTTCACTTCGGGAAATTTTGATGAACTGGTCGGCTAAACATTTAAAAAATATAGTAAAACTTGAAGGAAAATGAATTCGTAAACTGTATTGATGTTCTAGTAAGATTCATTAGTAAAATTTACAAGCAAATCGCTCCGAAACCTTTACATCTTTTAAAAATTAAGATACATCACTGATTACAATAATCGCCAGGATTGCAATAACGGTATTGTTATGAACCCAATCTATAGTAGGATAACTTCAAGAGAAAACAAATGCTTTTTTTCAATTATTGGAACAATTTTCACTCTTTTATTATTTCTCACAAGGCTTATACCTAAAAAACAAAATCATAAACATAGAACTATATTCCTAAAAGAAATCGGACTATTAAGCAAATAGCAGCCGTATTTTGGCAAAAAGACATTGATTTTTCAGTGGGAAACAAAAATCTGAGAACCAATGCTTGACAATGTCATTCTTATTTTCAGAAGAACATAGGGTAAGGAACGGCTTAAACACCCCGGAACCCTATTCCAAGCACGGGGTAAACGTTAACTTACAACGCTCATTTTTTGCAGTATGGTGCTTGGATGGACCACCATACTTAAAAAAATGCTAGATGGAGCACCATACTGGAAAAATGCGCGTTATATGTCAACGTTAACCCCGTTGAGACCACGAAGTATTTTCCAAATGATTGCGCGCAAATATTTTTCTACTTCCATTTTGTATTTCTCTGAAACACGTTCGAACTGCACCGCGAAAAAAAAACTTGGGATGTTGTTATTGCTAAAGGGAAAGATGTCATAGTTTACAAATCCGACCACTAGGGCCGCTGTAAGAATCAAACATGTTTTTTTTTTCAAATACTAAATGGGCTCCACCTTAACAACCCCTTTTATTCTTTTGTCGATGTCTCAATTACATTAGATTTTATTGTTGAAACAATAACTCCTATTGTCATTTTATCGTCGAGAACAATACTATTAATTGTACATGCTGTAGATTGTATTGTATGTTTACAATACATTTAATTGTTAAACTATGAGCTTACAATAGGTCTGGGATATGGTCTTGGTCTTGGTGGCGTTTGATGATGTGAAAGATGAATCTTTCGTTTATTCTGAGTTGTTTAAATTGCGTTAAAATAGTACACGGTCTACAATGTTTTAAAACAGATTTATCACGAGTTCCCTTTTCGCGTCCATGATTACCACGAATCTCAAATGAATGAAAATAAAAACAAACTTGCAAGCCGTGTTGGCGTGCTTAAAAAACACTGACAGGAATTACTACTCACCCTGTAAATGTCTTTGACAACGCAGCAAATAAAAAAAATATTCAAGCTTTGTTGCCAGATTATGTTCATATTTTGAAACCATCCCATACGTTGAAAGATTATTTTAAGTGGCACCAGCTAGCATGCTCACACACTACCGCAACTGCTTTCTAGCGTTGTTGACAAATTCATCTCCATTTTTAACAAAAAGAAATAGATTTCTAACAAGTTCATACTGCATCTTTGTCAAGTTAAGTGAAACTTTATGATGTGCTTAATTTTCGTCATGCTTGTAGCCCAGATTGTGACCTCATTGAGAATGTGTGGGGCATTTTGGCTTCGAAGGTTTATGCGAATGGACGACAATTCACCGCAGTGAAGGACTTGAAAGTATACATCAAGGAGTGCTGGAAGAAAATTGACTCTCAAACCATCGAAAAACTTATAAACTCGATGCCCCACAGAATTTTCGATGTTATCAAGCATCGAGGAGGAGCTACCAAGTACTTAAGTTTCATGTTTTCTAGAAAATCTCATTTTTCGATTGCAACACCATATTTTTGCTTTTTTGCCAACTAAAGATACATAAAAGAAACTGTTTTTGAAGAAGCTTAGTTGATTGTTTTGGTTTGAGAATATGAATAAATCATAGTAAAAAAAATCCACTCTTTGTTTCTTTTCTTGAAAAAACACAAAAAAATAAGGTGCGGCCAAACGATTGCAATGCACTGTATTGAACTTTTCCTCAATTATCTCAAAATAGCGTGCTCTGATGCTATATCATTGGTGTCCCCGGTGCCACTTGTAGCCTATGTCCATGCCGATTGTTCCGGTTCGAATTTCTTCCTTGTGTATTATTCGTTGCAATTCCTTTTTAATGGTGTCGGCTCGCAAGGCCCACAATCAACCCCACTATCTCGCAGGAGGACCATCGTGATGCTGCTGTTTAACAGTCCCAAGCACCACCAGGACTTTCGGCTTTTGTATTTAGAGTCCTGGGCGCACTAACAAGACGGTGACTCAGCCGCTCCTAACATGGAGAACAGACGCTGTTTTGAGCCGCCCCTAACATGGAGAACAGACGCTCAAATGGACGAAGGCTTGGATGAAGGCTTGGACTTTTACCCTTATTTTTAAAAAGCGGGGTGCCTCGCTTTTGTCAGGGCTGCTTTCGGATATTTGTGGGATTTTGGAAGAAACTCAACAGAGTCCAACAACTGCTCAGTCCCCCACATCCTAAACAGCCCCCGCCGCTCGTCCGGGGCTACTTATTCGTGTATTCAGTAGCTGTCCATCATATCTGATGGAACCCCACCATCCGCGACCCGGGGACCCGCCGGATTGCTTTCAGCTCAGCCCCGTAGCCACTTGTGTCAATCTTTAATTTACGCATTCAGAGGTCAGAGGTTTACACCTTCCAATTCAATAATGTGGAGCAGCAAACACGAAAATCGAGAACTCTCTTCAACATATGATAGGACTCGTCTCCAAACTTCTGACGACGTCGCAACTCACCGGAGTGATCACTCATTGTAAGCATTTCAATTCCTGTTTGTTTTCCGGTTTTTCTGGTTGTCGGATATAGTTTTCCCGGCTTAGATAAACTGAAATATTCACTTCACTTAAAAAAACACTTTTACGAGCGTATTAGCAAAAAGATGGTTATTAGAAAGCTAGGGAAATTTAAACTAACACTTCGCTTGAACACTTTTAAAACATCAAAAATAAAATATTTCGGTGCATTGGGAATATTCTTAAGGGACACAATAAGATACATTTTTTGGTCATCCAGTGTTGTTCTGTAGAACGGGTAACTGTCTGGAATTTTCGTGCATAAATGCCACAGGTTCGGATAGTTTATCCATCTAAATTCTAAGATGGGAAACACTCATATACAAATCTTGATTGATGGAGTCAAGAGGAATGTGCAAATAACAAATAATACAAATCATAGTTTATTTATTGATCTTCATTTTTTTAAAGTTTTGAATATAATAAGTCGTGAAAAGGCCGAATCGGACATTTTTGTGAGTGCCACTAATGCACTGTTTGTTTCAAAAGGAACCAATCATTATCACGTAGGGTAGGTAACGAGGTAAGCACCCCGGAACCATATTCCAAGCACGGCCAAAACTTGCTAAATTGTTGGTTTTATTCCAAAATACCGTGTGGCGTGTTTTGAAAAAGTACAGAGAAACTTTGTCGACGGATCGCAAGCCTCAAAGCAAGCATCGGGCGGGTACTGTCAACCGTCAACTACGGAACAAAGTCATCAAGAACATTAAAGCAAACCCCAACATCTCAGACGGCGATTTGGTCAAAAAGCAACGGATTCGTCTTGGGGAAGGCTTCAAGTCATAACGTGCTTGTAGACAACCAAATAGGGAGCAAAAGCAGAATAATGTGGCCAGAATCCGTGCCAGAAAACTGTATGATTAGGTGTTGACAAAATTCAATGGCTGTCTCCTCATGGCTGATGAAACCTATGTAAA
Organism: Aedes japonicus; assembly: GCA_034211315.2. NCBI lineage: Eukaryota > Metazoa > Arthropoda > Insecta > Diptera > Culicidae > Aedes > Aedes japonicus. The sequence goes on from JASCZW010006063.1 coordinate 111,502, forward strand.
GGCCGATTTCAAACAACTACCGGGACAAAAATGTTACTTGGCTACAAGCTCGAGGAGATGTTGCTGCTAAATTCAAATTTGTGTTTGCAGATAAATTTGCACGTAAATACATGATTTGGTAAGGCATCTATAGCTGCAGTAGGAAGACCAAGGTTTTTGTCACTGATAAGATGTTTAATTTAGGGCTGTACAGAACGGAATGTCTCCAAATGAGAATATTGCCATTCATCAGATCCCACAATAAACCTGTCATGTTTTGACCAGATCTTGCAAGCTGACATTACAGTAAAACCGTGCTACAGTGGTATGAAACCAACGGGATTCAGTTTATACCGAAAGAACTCAACCCACCAAACTGTCCCCAGCTCAGACCGATAAAGAGATTTTGGGCTATTACGAAAAGGAAACTGAAGGAGAATGGCAGTGTCGTCAAAAGCATCAATGAATTGAGAACCAAGTGGAACAAGATTGCCAAAACGATGGATGAGAATAATGTCGCCGGTTTGTGAAACGTATTCCGGGAAAAGTCCGCAAATTTCTTCGAAATCGACATGTTTTTTTTTTTGTATTTTCCCTCTAAAGTTCACATAAATTCGAACATTTAAGTTAAAACAGAATACTATGTTGTTAATGTATATCCGAAATATGCGCAATAGTTTATGTTCCAATTCTAACTGGGCCATACCTTATGTACCTTAACTATAGAAAGAATCTTTTTTTCGCACAAAATTGAGTAAATTACTATTACTTGTATTGTTTAACAAATGTTCAAAATTTTAGCAAGTGGGGTGAATAATAGAGCTATTGTAATGACAATATGCATTTTTAATTTATCTGATACTGACAAACAGTGAGCGGGATAAGGCGCTATAGCCTTGGAAAATTATGGCTAGACTTTCGGTTCAAATTCCAAAAGTCCACAAGCAAATGAAGCATAAACTAATCTTTCTAGCATATACGATACCAATGATAAAATACCAATTTTCACATTATTTTACTCTATATGGAAGCGATCGGTACGGGAAGTCCACGCTTTTTTCCTTCCCTTGAAGCTTCGTTAGTGTGAGATTAGATTAGATTAGATTAGAAATAAGAATATCGAAATAAATTTTTATACAAAATTCAAGTATTGTTCTACGATGCTCCGTTCTTGAAAAGTGGTTTTTTGAAAAATTGGTTTATTTCAGAAAATGTCAATAAGTGTTTTCCAAGAAAACTGGCAACCCTGATTTCCAAAAATCGTTAATACATCCATCCATAAACTAATATGTACTAAAAGTAATATTGTAGAGAGAAAAAAATGTCTTTTATTCGTGGTAGTTGGAGTTACATCAAAATCAACGTGAATATAAAAGTTAATTTGGAAACAATATGCTGTGAAAATATAGCACGTGCTGGCTCTATGCGCAGGACAGAAATAACGAAGAAAGGTTATCTTCCAAGTCAAGGATGCTCCAGTTACGTTTAGAGTAACTCTGCTGCTGACCACGCTGAACCAAACTGAACCAAAGACAACTGAACCATAGACATTGTTGCGTTATCAGCACCAAAATGAGTAGCATGACGAGAAAGCCAGACTGCTATGCTTTATCTCTCCGTCTGGTGAGATGCTCTGCTTGCGAAATTCCATCTCGAGCATTTCTTTCGTGAGGTAGCGCAAGGTAGGAAGTTGTCAAAAAGAATAACGAGCCAAACTGAATTATTTCGAGATGAACCTCCACCAGGTCAATGCTCGAAGTGTTCTTAATTAGATGTTGCAAAAAAAAAACGAAAATTGATAAAGAAAATTGACAAACGAAGATAGGTTCTTGTCATATGTTACGTTTCATGAGATGCAAGTTTTAACCTCAACGAAAGCTGGTTTACTCGACATTTGATTAACCAATGGCTGGATTTTCTAGCCTGTCGACAATAAATGTTCTTCACAGTTCCGCATACTTTCAAAAGGTCTTCGATCAAACCAGTGTAATAGAGCAGTTCTTATCACCATAATTATAAGGTCAAAGTACCTACTCACAAACGAACGGCGAGCTTATGTCAACAACCGGTTAAAGTCAAGGGTATGACTATGATGATCTCTTTGCTTGAACTTCTTTCTACCGAAATCTGCTCGTTGTGAGTAGTGTGCGTAGTGCCAGACAGGAAATGCTTCTCATTATTCGCTACCGTAATATTCCTGAATTGCGGTAGTTTCGCACTGATTAAGAAAATGGAAGGTCAGGAGATTTTTAGCGAGCTTGTCAAATCTATAGAAGATTATTAATTTTAATTTTAATTTGCTTATAAAAGAGTGATTTTTCCCATTTTGAAATATAAAACTGACCAGAACTATAGATTTAACGGTACTTGTTACATCTTTTCTCGCGTCTTTTGAAATTATGAAAATATATTTTCTTCCTTTCTGCCGCAGATACCTCCAGGTATGCGGCAAACCTTCTGATTGTTTGGGTGCGATGAATATTTATAAATACCAGCGTCAAACGTCGAAAGTCGTACGCTTATCTAAGAAGACAAACAAACTGCAAGCTGACACTGTATATCGAATCGGCAGCTACTTCCAATCAGCTGTTCTTCGTTCTAAACGATGACGGGGTAATTTTTCCCCTTACCAACTAAAAATAAACATTTTAGCAAAGATTATTTCAGCAAAGCAAAGCAGTGGGAATGCCAAGGAAATTTTCGCGAAACAAAACAGTCGCCATTCTAGGAGAACCGTAAACCACAAAGAGTTGGCTGTTAAATAATTGTGCCGCTTGAGCGTGATCACTGATCAGTTATTGTTAGATAATGTTCCGTTGACCTACGGCTTTACTTATCTCCTGAAGTGCTCATTTTTTTTTAATTGATGCCTCAAGTAGGTACGTCGATTATTGACTGGTTTGCAGCTGAGTTGCCAAGATCCAACTCTTTTGTACTGATTATACTTCATTCAGTACTGATGTATGGTTCAATATTACATAACAGATGACTGATTTGATTAGAGCACGTACTCAAGTGGAACGGAACTGTCGGCTTCCATGTGTACTAGATTGGCACGGAGACGAACATTAAGTACGTCACGCTGAAAACGCCCGTTGTTACGTATTATGTGTGGACTTCAAATAGTTTTTTGCACGAATCGTCACAGTTTCCAAAACCTCCTCTCCTTCTAGAAGCGTGACGAACTATAAGGTGTCCCAGAAAGTATAAGTAGGATTTAGACAGATGATTTTCACTGTTTTTCTTTGTTTACATTGTGAAAAACAAGTGTGTGTCGGAATTGAAAACGAAGTCATCAGAATGCGAGGCATTTCTCCCGAAAAGTGTAAATAGATTGTGCACAAACTTCAAATGTTTCACTAAGGCAACTGGCGAAACTGGAAAGTGCGAGTATCAGAGCGGATTTTGCGGGAAATGTCATCCGGAAGTTTAGTGAGAATTGTAGCTTTGCGGACGCACCGAAATGTGGTCGAAAACCAGGAAAGATGAACCAGAAGGTAATGATGGCTTTTTCGAATTAAAATGCAGTTCTGTTCGAGATGTTGCCAAACAACTGGTTACTTTAAAGAGTAACGTCCATCATGCCAAAGCAAGAATCCACCTAAAAACTTTTAAAAAGCAGAAGATGCCAAAATGGAATTAAAACCGCGCGCTCGGAACATGTACGACGGTTTACTGTGTGGAAAATCGGAGTGATGAAACATATTTAAAATTTGACTTTAAGCCGCTTCCGGGAGATCGATGTTGTACCGAAGGTCAGGACGTCGATGATGACGATAAGTGAAATCCGGGAGAAATTCGGAAAAAGGCAATGGTTTGACATGCTATTTGCGACTACGGAATGTGGTCAGATCCGTTTGTGACATCAGAGACAATGAAGACTGATACATACATCCGGGGATGCTTGAATCGGCGTTTTCTGCTAATGATTTGAGCATGATGGTCCAGTATTATTTTGGTCGGATTTGGCATCTGTACATTATGCGAAAGACGCCATATTTTAGAACGACGCCAATAATGTTCAATACGAACTGAAACTTATGAATTTTCCGAACTGTCATCAAGCCCGAGACAATCGAGACATTTTGGGCTCTGGACAAGGCATATCTAAGGCAACATGTTAAAGTGGCAAATACCATCGAAACTTTTTTTAAACAATTGCAAAGGAGTCTGTGCAGAGTAGAGCTGGTAAATCGCACGGCCATCATGCGAAAAATAAAATCCAGGCAATCTCATTATCACGAGAAGAAACGAAGTATCATAAGTTTTCTTGGCATCCTCACACCATCATGCAGTCATGAGATTTTTTCTCATTCGATTCTGTTTCTTAAATTTCTATCTATTTGATTTGAAATTAGCCAAACAATAATATGTAATCGACAGGGCGGAAATAATATTTGATGTTTTTGATGATACTAACAATAATAACAATCGAGTGATCTATAATAGTGATGACCAAAACACTGTCACGCGCTATCATGATGAAAAAATCTATGAGATTTAGAAGAAAATCTCCATTATTGTTTTTTTCGCCCGATGAGATTTTCAGGCGTATTGTGTTAAAAATCGTAGGTAATTTTTCATAGGAAATGACATTTGCCAGCCCTGGTGCAGAGACTGATAAGCAGCGTTAAGGCAAAAGTGCGTTCCTTGGCTTATGATTAACGGAAATAAGGTTTTTAGCTGCTACTAAGAGAACACATTATAGATAAATGATTCCCAAAGCAAAATATGATTTCCTCCAGAAAAATTGTTTTTATCTTAATTTATAATCGTACTTATACTTTCTGGGACACTCTATAATTTTAGATGTTGCAATTTGTATTCGAGAATTTGTTTGTTTATCAACCTTTTCAACGGAGCTCTAGCCACTTCTTTATTTGTAGGTTAGTTAATCACTCTTAAAAACGAGCTGGCACATTTGGATTAAATTTTTTATGAATTTGGTGCTCAAATAAGTGAACTACCTTAACTCTAAAAAACATTAATTAAGCATTTTCAGTGCGTTATTCTAATAACATATCAAGCAACAAAAATGCAGATATCAGACAGCTAGCATTACGGTAGATTTGCGCATGCTATTTTACAACATCTGTGCATTCAGACAGCCAATGTACAGCAAGAAGAATCTTAAATGCAAGTATGATGCAGAATTAGTGCCTATTTCAATGCTTATTGGTTACCTTGGTACATATTGTCGACAACAATTGGTAGTTCTTTTGGTGGGGTCCAGCATTAAATTGGCCGTATAGTGGGCCAAAACCTGCTTTCGTATAGCATTTAAGGTGAATATAATGCAAATATGCATTATATCGCTTGTCGTTAAGACGCATATAGGGGGATAAGACCCACTTACGGGCTCTATTTAATGCTTATTGGTTACCTGGGTAGGTTATTATATTCGAAATTGAGAAAGTAAACTGTGAGATGCCCCATTGAATGTTTGAGCTTTAGGGCCAGTCTAAAGTGGATTTATGTTCCATTTATACATGCTCAACAAAAAAAACTTTGAAAACAATGTTAAATATAATGTGCGCACATACACATACTATATTAAGATCTATCCAGAAATCCGGGATTTTTTTTTCCTCCATATTGCAGTATTTTCCACCATACAGTATGAGAAAGGCCTACTTTTAGTTCTACAAATATTTTGATATCGAATCTTACTGGATCTGTGAAACTTATCGAACAAAAGAAGAAGATGAACATCCTGTCTAGCCTTGCAAAGATTGTAATTTGTTGCCTAACCTGAATATAGTGAAAAGTGCCAACATTTTAGCATTTAAGCCTCTTTGTTTTAAATATCATGACTGTATAGTGATAGTGTGCATTCACTCCTTCACTTCAATTCATTTTTGCAGTTTCGAGCTTATTGCTTATCGCATTGCTTATTGCCATTCCTCAACTAAGCGTTGATACATTCTTTGTTAGTTAATAATAAGCATTTCGATGAATGCAGCATGTGTGCATTGGTATAATTGCTTAGCGAAACTAAAATCGGACAAATTTTCTCCAGACGATATGTAACTGCGTCTTTACCGACCCATCTAGGAAAGTACATCAAACTGCCACTTAACACCAACGCTGATTCAGTTTAACATTTAGTAATTACATGCTTATTGATTTGTTTGTTTTTCACTGAAGTAATGTGTTAGCTAACGCACGTCATTTTCATTGTTATTGTCATGTTGTTCACTGACCTTGAAAGTCTCATTGTATAATGAATGCCAGTGAGTGCTCAACTTCCGAGCTGAACAGACGTGTTTGCTATCGTTCCGTGAAGTCGAAATCACGCTATTTACCAGTGACTACTGTGTCTTTCTCGAATCCTGCTCATCGCCGAGCCGTTTTTTCCGTGTCGCTACGCGTCCAAACGACTCCGCGATGGGCCGTCGAAAACACTTTTAGAATAGACTTTTCGAAAGTGCCAAAAACCGGACCTTGCCAAAGTCCACAAATTCTGTGCGACCGTTCTCGGTCTGAAGCAAGGTGAAGTGCTACAGATTCAGAACAGCAGAGCTCTCGGTGTTTCGTTCGTGAAAGTTGTGGACCAAGCGTTGGCGCAACGAGTGTGCGAAGATCACGACAGCAAGCACGAGATTTCTGTGGACGGAAAAAAATACCCACTCAGGATCACGCTGGAGGATGGAGCAGTGGAAGTGAGGGCTGACCGACCTTTCCGATGTGTCGGACCAGAAAATTATCGATTTCCTCGCACGGTATGGCGATGTCCTCTCAGTGCGAGAACAACGATGCGGAGCCGAGATCGATTTCCCGGCATTTCGACCGGCGTTCGTATCGCGAAGATGTCGGTGAAACGAAACATCGAGTCGTGGGTCACCATCGACGGCGAAGTGACGAACGTATCGTATTACGGGCAACTGCAAACATGCCGTCACCGCCGCGAATACGTTCACATCGGTGCGACGTGACGCTCAAAACAAAAGCTGCTCGTAGCAAAAGTCGTATGCCGATACAGCAAAGCAATCGCCGTCGCAAAAACGACGGAAATCGAAAAAAAGGCCGAACGCAATAAACACAATCCAAACCGCTTCAGGTCTGAACCAAACAAAACAAACACCGAAAAATGCTACGCCGGCTCTGTCCGCTGCGAACTCGGCTAAATCGGATAAAATGCCACCACCGAAACAAATCCCCCCACCGGCAACAGCTGTTGACACCGCCAGCCATGACCGAACAAAACTTCCCCACGTTAGCCTCTACCTCGGCGCCGGTACCGGACAGCGGGCTGTTGACCCCTCTACAGGTCATCAGCCCCGCTAGCAGCGGAGTGGTTCGCAAAACTGCTAGTGGCAAATCCGATGGTACCGATACAGACTCGTCTATCGGTTCAAATACAAACAGAAGACCAACACCGCACACGAGCATCAAGCAAGAAGCCTCGCGTGGAAGAGGACTATGACGAACGAGATGGTGGTATGCAATCGTCATAATGGATGAGTTCGCTAGCTACAATCTCGCATCCATCAACATCAACAACATCAACGAACGCAACGAAAATTGACGCCCTTCGAACGTTTCTACGGACACTAGATATCGACATCGTATTCCTGCAGGAGGTTGAGAACGAGCAGCTCTCACTCCTGGCTACAACGTCGTCTGTAATGTAGATCAAGCAAGAAGGGGAACGGCAATCGCACTCCTAAAGATCACATACAGTTCTCGCACCTGAGCGGAGTCTGGATGGCCGACTTATCGCTGTGGAGAGTGCAAAACACAACGCTGTGTAATATCTACGCTCCTTCGGGGACAGCCTTTCGTGTGGAGAGCGATTTTTCAACGGCACGATCGCTTACTACCTTCGCAACAACACGCAACACGTCATCCTCGCCGGTGATTTCAACTGTGTGCTACGTCCGAGCGACTCCACGAGTGCCAACACAAGTCCGGCGCTACAAGCAGCCGTACAGCAGCTGCAACTTCACGACGTTTGGGTAAAGCTGTACCCCAGAACCTCCGCACCTACTTACGTCACCCACAATGCGGCATCAAGAATCGACCGCATATATGTAAGCGTTGGGCTTTGCGAGCATCTGCGGAGTGCTGCCACGCATGTATGCTCTTTACAGACCACAAGGCCCTAACAGTGCGAATTTGCCTTCCACCTTTGGCCGCGAGCAAGGACGCGGCTTCTGGTCCCTCCGTCCTCATCTCTTAACTGCCGACAACATTGAAGAATTTAAGCTTCGATGGCAGTATGGACCCGCCAGCGGAGAAATTTTCCCACCTGGATGGCGTGGTGGATTTCATGCGCAAAACCAAAAATAAAGTCTTTTTCCGTTGGAAGTCGAGTGAAGCCTTCAGACTCTTTAACGCTAATCATCAACGTCTCTATGTACAACTGCGTCTCGCGTATGATGACTACTTCCACAATCCCGCCATGCTGGTGACCATCAATCGCGTGAAAGCACAAATGCTCACGTTGCAACGGCAGTTTGCGCAAAACTTCGTCCGCATAAATGAGACGTTTGTAGCTGGGGAGAGCCTATCAACTTTCCAGCTGGGAGACCGGCGGCGGAAAAACACCAATAACAAGCCTGCAAAAATGAGCGAGGTGAACAAATTCAAGGTTCTGCTGCTATCGAACAGCATATGTTCCGCTACTACAGGGACCTGTACGCAGCAGAGGAAACGAGACAGATTGGGGAAGAGCGCTTTGATTGTGAGAGAGCCATTCCCGAGAACGACGAAGCCAACGCAGCTATAATGTATGAGATCACCATCGACGATTTGAAAAATGCCATCCGAACGTCGCGAAAGAGAAAATCACCGGGTACTGACGGTCTGCCGGTGGAGTTCTACCTACGATCGTTCGACGTCATTTACAGGGAGCTATATTTCGTTATGAATGAAGCCATGACGAATGAGCTCCTCCGAATTCTCCGATGGCACAATCGTGCTCGTCAAGAAGAGAGGAGGAGATGGAACAGCAAGTGCATACCGACCGATCAGCCTGCTCAACGTAGACTACAAAATCCTCTCCCGTGTGATGAAGGCCCGTCTAGAAACCGTGCTACGAAACCATTGCGTTCTGAGCGACGCGCAAAAATGTTGCAACACCGATAAATCTATTTTTCAAGCAACACTGTCGCTCAAGGATCGCTTGGCGCAGCTGATTGCGAGAAAGAGAAGGCAAAATTAATCTCTTTTGACCTTGCTCAAGCATTCGATCGGGTCTCGCATGAGTTCCTGCATCGTACTCTACTGTCACTGGGTATCAACTCAAACTTCGTCGGTTGGCTTGCGCGGATAGCTGATTCCTCATCATCACGTGTGATGGTGAATGGGCATCTCTCTGAGCGCTTCCGCATAGAGAGGTCGGTTCGTCAGGGAGACCCTTTGTCGATGTTGCTCTTCGTACTCTATTTACATCCCCTGCTTATACGAATGGAACGTGTGTGTGGGAAGAGTTCTGCGTAGCGTATGCTGATGATGTTACTGTGATTGTAACATCAACACAAACGATCGAACGGATCTTCCAGCTGTTCGATTATTTCGGAAGCGTGGCTGGGGCGAAACTAAATCGGCAGAAAACAGTGGCAGTTGACGTAGGTTTCATCAATGGGGAACCTCTGACGATACCGAATCTGCAGACGAAGGAGAACGTGAAGGTGTTGGGCGTTATTTTCACCAACTCAGTGCGGCTGATGGTGAAGTTAAACTGGGATGCTTTGGTATCTAGGACCTCGCAACTTATTTGGTTGCATAGCATGCGTTCACTCAACCTGCAGCAGAAGGTAGTACTGCTGAACACCTTCATCACAGCGAAGATATGGTAGCCTTTCGTCTGTGATCCCACCGCAATGTGCTCACACGGCAAAATTAACTTCGATGATGGGCACGTTCCTGTTTCGAGGGCTGCCTGCCCGAATACCAATGCAGCAGTTGGCGCGTAGCAGAGAGCAAGGCGGACTTAAGCTACAATTGCCGGCGATCAAGTGTAAAGCGCTTCTCATCAACCGTCACCTGCAAGAGATCGATTCCTTCCCTTTATCAATCCCTTCTCGTTCAAAATAATCCTCCCCATCAACCTTCCTTGTCTCAAACTCCTTCTTCAGCAAATTCCTTATTTCCTCACCACATCCAACAAAACCCCTCCAGCGATCAAATACACCGTCTCTACCTGGATCAAACGGACCTGCCAAGAGTCGAAAGGAATCATCCGGGCCAAAACTGGAAGAAAATCTGGATCAACATTTCGATGAAACGACTATCTTCACAACAACGCAGCGATCTCTACTTTTTGTAGAACGAAAAGACGGAACATCGTAGCTTGTTGCATCATCATTGGTCGTGCAAATGACCCCAATTGTCAGCACTGTCGGGTGCCCACCATCGAGACTTTGCAACACAGGTTCAGTGAGTGCCTTCGAGTAGCTGATGCATGGACATACATTCAGCGGAGATTAACAACGACACTCAGCGGATGGCAGAGACTTTCTTTCGATGAAGTTGTAAGGCCAATTCTGGCTAACATGACAACAGCCAATAAAAATGTTATTCTAAAAACGATAATAAAATACATCAACAATGTTAATTGTAATGTTAATAATAGAATCGATGTAGGGGAATTAGACTTTGTGTTAAGTCTAGAAAATTAATTTTGATTTATTTGATATGTTATTTATGTACAAAACTAAATAAACAATATTTTAAATTTAAAAAAAAAAAAAAAAATGTAACTTACATGTAACGTAAACCTACATCATTACCTGTTGATGTGTGGATTGATATTAGCTATTTGTTGCAAATAACTAAAGACAAACCTTCACACTAACTAAGTCAACAATTGTCCCATCTTATGCCGTAGGTGTTGTATAAACAATAAGCTTTAAGTTATAAAGCATGTCGGGAGGTTCATGCCTCGTTTTTCTCCGTCGTTCAAAAGTAAATTATGATTTTCATCCCCGCTTCGTGTTTTTCCTTAAAGTTTGACATGTGAATTCTTTGAAGTTTCTTAGATATGTGCCTTCAAAGATTCAAAGTGTCGATGCAAATTGTATTTGATTTATTTTACTGTATGCCATTTACGCAATGGTGCTGACAAAAATGAACTTTACAAGTTAACGATACCACACTGAGAATGTGTCTATGGTTGTACTGACAATTCTATCCTGGTCAAGATGTCTCTAGCAAACAATGGTTGCAATAACCATCAAAATGGCCAAATTCACCGCGTTTATTGTATTATGGTCATGGTTTCAAGGACTCTAATTTTAATGCTCATTTGAACCATGATCATAGTCGGTTCAAAATCAACATACTGCAATAGTTATCTTAACGCCCAATAATGGTAAAATTGACTATTAAGTTTTTCCAGCGTAGTTGAGAACACATACTTCAGTCTTTACTCATTCGAATGGAGTTCACTGAGGGAAATTACCTGTTGAAATACAAAAATTATGCCTCATGAGACATCACAAACGCGCACATTTTTCACTTCATAAGGGTAATATAATTTTCAAAAAGACTGGTATGAAATCCTTACCCACTCTTGATTATGATTTCACGTTTATTTCAACAATTCCATAATTGCCATTCCATCACCAAATGGTAAAAACAAAAGACAATCTTATAAAACAATCTGCCAATTGAGGATCAGCCAACGCTCCATCTCCTTCTACATCATAATCGTTACTCTACGCACGGAGAATACAAAACATAGCAATTAGAGTAAAAAGTCATTGGTTTAGCAGGCCATCTGTGGGTGTGGAGAGATAAGCCTGCCATACATCACGACGGGTACCATGAATGGGCAAATCTACCGAGACAAGTACTTCCAGAAGCACCTGCTGCCCTTCCTGCTGTCTCACAGAGGCGAGACTCTATTTTGGCCGGATTTAGCATCCTGCCACTACGCGCGGCCGGTATTAAGCTGGTACAGAGAAAACAATGTTGTTTTTGATTGAGATGTTTTGGGCCATCATGAAGGCCAAGATTCGAACACCAAAAGTACTCGAGAAAGAGCTGGTTTCAAAAGAAACAGCAGACAAAAGTATGAAAAGTTATTGGCCCCACTACTTCCCAAAACCTTATGAGTGGTGTCAAGAGCAAAGTACGTTCATTCTGTTATGAAGCGGAGATTCAATAAACCAATGAAGTAGAAATTTACCCATAATGTAGTTTATTCCCTGAATATTTGAAGAAAATTCGACTAAAAATTAATTTTTGGCGATCATTTTTGAGTCTCATTTTTTTCGAGTACAATCTTTATTCCACTTGACTGCTGTTTTTACATATATTCTATTCAAGTTCAAGAGTTACAATATGATATTTTAAAGGGTGAAATTCATGAATGTTTACCCCGTTTGGTTAAAAAAAAAAAGATACACTTTCGCTGAACCTCCATTCCTCTTTAGTTTTATATGACAATGAGCGGCCCCAGGCGTTTCAGTGTGTTTCGGTGAAATGAAATCAGCGAAATGATCATAAGAAAGGATGATAGACTTTTGAATAAATATTATATAGGAAGTTATATAGGAAGGTAGAAAGGATAATAAAAATCCGTTTTTGTGAAGATCCGTTTGGGAGATTAAGGCAAATAGATAGTTGGGCTAATAAGCCAAGAACCGGGTCAGAAACCCTAATGATTCTAAAACACCTCCGGGTTCTCCCTTAGCTCAGTCTGTAAGGACGTATCTACAAACAACACCAAGCTGGCAGTAGTTTGGTGTCGATATATGCTCTGGTCGTGATTTTTTTTGTGACGGAATAGTTCCCGAGTCCCTGGGCATAGAGTATGATAGTACGTTACCCACAATATCACAAATGCAAAAATCGTACTGAGATCGAAAGCTCTCAATTAATAACTGTGTTAGTGCATTAGGCTAGAAGGCAAACATCTGTTTGTAAAAAGCAATAAAGTGAAATGCCAAAAGATTAAGATTCTGAAACAATACAGAGATCGTTAGAAAAACAAATATTAGATTATTAAATTCTTTATTAGTCATAAGTACGACAATCGTTTTATAAATATCAGAGCTGCTAAATCTCGACCATAAACAATATATTGACCATATAACTTCGTCACTCATTCGTGCTAAAGGTCATAATCAAAACGAATTGGTTGACATTTACTTAGGTTTGTAGATTTTTCAGTTGAATAAATGTATTGCCATATTAAATGAAATAAACAAAACGGATCCATGCAACCGAAAAAGTGAACAAAAAAACCTTAGCAATTACTTGGAAAACAAGATTATAACACAGAATGCGCTAAATTATACATTTTCAGCTATCACTGTCACTTATGGAAAAACGAATCAGAAATGATGAGCAAATTGTTTTTAATATTAATGTTTATTACAGTGGCGTCTCGTCCATATGTGCACCTCGTGCACTGCACAGTCTAAAATTGTAAATTTCATGTATTATCAAATTCATCGATTTAATACTCCGTTAAAACTAGCAGACTGGGCATTTCAAATGGTGCACCAGATCCTGTATATACCACACGTGGATCGTTTGTAGATGTTTTTTTTTCCTATAACTTGATTGCCGTTGAGTTAGTGTCTGTTTTGTGCACTTTGTAGTCTGCACAGAGTAGTTTTACTCACTGGCTAGTTGCAATTTTATTCTGTTGTTTCGGGACATTGACAAGGTACTTTTTGTGGCATATCACAAGAGACTCGGCAAAGGAGGAACTATGGAGCAAGATATTGTTGTCAAAATTGGCGTCCGGGTTCGAAAAAAAGTGCACAACCGGTTAATTTTCTCACGAGACGCCACTGGTTTATTAATGTCAAAATCTAAACGTAAATTTCCCGTATCTTCTCGTCACTGACATTGATACATCTTAACACTGATTAGAGTCAAAAGCGATACGCCAGACCAATTCAAATCATGAAGAGCCATGTGATTTCATCATTTTTTTCTAATCAAGAGGCCACGCCAATCATAGTAAAGCAATGCATCGGTATTAGTTGCGTTGTGATATTTTTACGAACCAACAGATTCATTCAATGCATTGAGTAATATTAAAATAGTGCTTCGATGATTATAAATATATAGAAAATTTACAATTAGGATGATCATAGAACATTACATCAGAAGAATTTTTAAAAAAGCTAGTTGATATTGAGCGGAAAATTCTAATGTATGCGTAGTATCGGTTGCTAACGAATTGAAACATATTGTAAAAGGGTGATAACGATACGATTTGGAATCGATTAATCTCTATAGCAAATGTCGGAATATGCACCAGTCTAATGTCCACTAAAGGAAAGTAATTTCGAAACCACAATAGCTCATTGGTGTGTGCTGACTGAAATCATTTCCGTCGTTGCTTTAGTAACTTGTAGGGCAGCATTCATGGGAACTTACCTAAGCACATATGCATCAATCTGCTCGTTTCTGGTGAAACTGATGATCTCGCATCGCACTGTTTTCAACAGCGCATCCCACATGGGTCTGTAATGAAATAAAGGAGATAAAATTATGAGTACTAATAAACAAAGAATAAGGTAACATCTTCTATTTTCCAGTTATATATAATACAACGGCACATTTGAATTAGGCCTAAACCACTACCTCTTCGCAAATGAATTGTAGTCTAACATAGCGTTCTTCCAACTATTAATCATGTCCTGCTTTTGGATTTGCCTTTGAGATTTCCATATGGCAGCCATAAAATATTGCACATAGTCTCAACAGGCTTTAAATTGAAAACAGATCAGGATTCCGGTTTAAATTAAAAACCGCCGAGACCACCCACAGAAAACAGACGTTCATCTTTGATCTGCTAGTTGTGAAAAAATTGAAACTGATATTTCAAATCGACATGGAGTTTTCATAAGAGCCAATGTCGCAAACGTAAACAATGGCTTCTTCCGCAAATTTCTTGAAAATGAAAACTCGCTCAAGTAAACTATCACTTCTATTGTAAAGAGGGACTTTTTTCTGTACAATCATCATACAATACGATTACTGTCATTCTCTGCACTTGCTTTTTATACCAGCTGCCCATATTTACTTTTACACACGTTTTTCAAGAAAAGGTATATGGACATCAATGTCTGTTCTCTGTGGACCACCTTCTTGATTAGGTATTTGAATAATGAACAAGTACTCGAACTTCATGAGGAAACACTTTCAAGAAGAAAATAGAAAAATCGCTAGTATAAAAGTGGATCGTCAGTGTGAGGATTGTGTTAGGTAATATTTATCGAAGACATGTATAATTCAACACCATTTTGAAAAAGTTTCAGAAACGTGAAGGCGTGAAAAAGTAAATTACTTAGGTAGTTAACCCTTTCATTTCCATTACTAACAATAGTACTCATACAGTTTATAATAAATCAAGACGGATCGACGGTCGATTCGGAAGACGGTGCGAATTGTAGTTCGTGCAATGATTTGCTAAATCCACCTAAACACGAAACCCTTTTCGATCAGATTTGGGCTGACTGCACCAGAAATATAGTAAACACTGATGAAATGTGCCAGAATGATACACAATTATTAACTGCTTCCGGTCGGTTTACAGAAGAAAACAAACTGGCTATGTTTCGCTTTTGTTTGAATTGGGCTTTTTATGTTTATATTTTTCAGTGCCGTGCTGCATCAATAGCCGGACAGTCCATAAATCCAGACATTTTAATATTAATTAATTATTCGGTAATTTTCTCAACACAAGTTTCTGTGTGACAGTTTTGAACAGTAATATAAGCTTATGTTAATATGCTGATAACTGCATGGTATTCTCAGATAATCGAATTCGAAAGCTGTCCGGATGAAGGGGTAATTGGGGATTGGGGATGTTTTCTACTAGTGCACCAATGTATAGTTACAAAATCGTGTATAAAACAGCATAAACTTAAAATGTATTGGAAAAGTCGAGCACTTGATAATGAAGAAGTGGTTTATAAACTTTTTCTTGTGAAATTTAAGAAATTATCAAGTGAAGAACTGGTTTATTTTTTTTTGTCATTGGAAAACGAAAAACAAATGAACCGTTATAAACGAGTCGTTTTAATAATGTGCTCATAAAATTGTTTTATAGTGTTTTTTTAAGTGAACTTAAATATATGTTCATTAAAAGATTTTGTGATTTATGTTATGCTTAAAACGACTAATCATCGATTTTTTCCAAAGTCGTTTCATGCTATGCGCAAATTAATTAATTAAACGGAAAGTAGCTGGAATACAAAAATGGCTGCCACCATTTGCGTCGCCACTTCGAGTTTTCGAAGGCACAAATATTGAAAATTGCAAAAATTCACATGCCAAACTTTAATAGGATTTTTGCTTTACTGCAGCATGCAAATCTTAAGAGCTTATGCTGAATCATTCTTGATGACAGTCATTACCTCAACATTGAGAGTTGATATAACTCAGAGTCGGTACTAGATATTGAAAATTTGATCACATCAGTTTGTATGCTTACTTACTGTGAGCAATCTTATAGAGTTCGATTCAATGTTCATTCACAAGCAATCGAGATTTATCAATTTGAAATAGCAAGGTGAGTTTACGAGAGCGAGATAAACGACAGGAAAAAATACATGGAGCAGCGTTTCAACCTTAATGATTCGGTATGTGAAATGATTACAGTTGCTTAGATGTTTGCCTTAAAAAATTGAAGTGGCTATTACTTCTGTGCATACACTGAAAATTAATTTAAGTTTATATTACTAAATCGAAGGCAGAACTAATCAATCTATTCGTTGTTTTCTGCAACAAAGCTGATTAAAGGGTGATACGGTCAAAATTTGGTCAAGGGAAAACGCGTGTAAATCGGTGAAATCGTTTATTTAAAAATCAAATTAAATTTCTTTTTCAAGTTCAATTAGTATAAAATTCAGGAAAAATATTCAGTTAGGCTTCCGCTTTTCCAAATCCGAATTGCCGGGCCTTACGCTTGACCCCTGCCATCAGATTTTGTACAGCCACCTTGTCCACCTTCTTCGCCGCAGAAAGCCAGTTTGCCTTGAACTGCTGCTCGTCCTTAGCAGTTTTTTTGGTCTTCTTTAGGTTCCGCTTGACAATAGCCCAGTATTTCTCAATTGGGCGGAGCTCTGGCGTGTTGGGAGGGTTCTTGTCCTTGGGAACCACCTGCACGTTGTTGGCGGCGTACCACTCCATGGCCTTTTTACCGTAATGGCAAGATGCCAAATCCGGCCAAAACAGTACGGAACAACCGTGTTTCTTCAGGAAAGGCAGCAGACGTTTATTCAAACACTCTTTCACGTAAATTTCTTGGTTGACAGTCCCGGAAGCTATGAAAGTGCTGCTTTTCAGCCACAGGTACAGATGGCTTGCCAAACCAGATATTTCTTTGCGAACTTTGACAGTTTCGTGTGCTTGAAAATATCTGCTACCTTTCCCTTCCTTTGCCGTATAAAACTCCTGTCCCGGAAGCTGCTTGTAGTCGGCTTTGACGTAGGTTTCGTCGTCCATTACCACGCAGTCAAACTTCGTCAGCATCGTCGTGTACAGCCTCCGGGATCGCGCTTTGGCCGTCGTATTTTTGTTTATCATCGCGATTTGGAGTCACTACCTTCTTGTAAGTCGATAGTCCGGCTCGTTTTTTGGCTCGATGCACGGTTGTAGACGATACACCCAGCTTATTTGCGGCATCTCGGAGAGATAGGTTAGGGTTTCGCTTGAAACTACCGGCAACTCTCTTTGTCGTCTCAGCGGCTTCCGGTTTTCGATTTCCCCCGATCCAGACTTCCTGGCTGTCGACAAACGTTCCCCAAACACTTTAATTACATTTGTAACGGTTGATTTGGCAACTTTTAGCGATTTTGCCAACTTTGCGTGCGAGTAGCTCGGATTTTCGCGATGCGCGAGCAAAATTTTGATACGCTGCTCTTCTTGCTTGGACGGCATTTTGACAACTGAAGAGTGAATTCCAAAATCAAAATAGGAGCAACATTCTACACACACACACCTTCAAAATGAGGGGTGTTCAGGTTTTTTAAATGCAAAATTGAAAGAAATACGTCAAGTTGATATTGACCAAATTTTGACCGTATCGCTCCTTTAGTTGCTTTTATGAAGATACCTCCCAGAGAACCAAAATGCACGTATATTGAAAGTTGTTTTTATGGTATACAAACATATATATATAAGTAAACAAATCGCATAGAATGCAAAAATATGGCTTATACATGCAAAAGTAATAACAAGTTCGATTTAAAAGGTTAGCGATGTATATCCGATTTAGTTTGTGACTCAGTAAGATGACTCAAATGACACATCGTTTAGAAGTCGAACAATTTGCACTTTTACGATTTAACATAGACATAATACGATAAAGGCCACAGTTAATCGGCGATTTTGTCTAAAAATATAGGAATATACGATACTATTTAAACATTGTTATACGACTTGTGGTTGTCTGGGCTTCGTTATGGCAACACGCGAACTGTGAAAAGCACGAAGCATTTGTTGACGCAGGAAGAACATTCGTGCATTCTACAAAAACAATACAAAAGCTACAAATTGACGAGAAACGTATCTCTGGTGGTTGCACGAATGACTGACAGATCTACTATATCGTCTCGAAATGAAATAGAAAAAAAACGCAACCACGTGGAGTTATCCAGCATTTGTTTTTAATGTTTCGACATGGTATTCTATCCTGGATTTTTCGAATGAGCTGTTACCGAATTAGTAGTTGATTTCACTAGGCCATTGTTGGCTCGAAATTATAACCTCGACAGCGCTTTCATTTTTCTTACGGTATAAATAAACTATTCCAGCCCATTCCAGCAGCAAATACCACCAACATGTATGACAACGATTGAAGAGAAGCAGCGATTAGCTGGTCTTCATGAAATTAATTTTGGTGAAAAAGGTGTAATGATAGCATTTCACCAGATAAAAGCAATATGAATGTTTCCATACAATATACGCAACAGTTATTCTCATGTACAAACTACATGTTTACAAAACGAGTGAAAGCTGATTTTAACGAAAATATATTTCCAGTGTATGGACTTCTCTAGATACCTAAATGTAGATCCTTCGTTTTATACTCTTATCCTTGGTAGTAAAAATATACAAATATGTCATGAGATTTAATCCATTGCCAGTTCGCCATTGTGTGTCTTCTATACGGTTAAAATGAAAAATGTAAAAATGTCGCTCGAAATAAAATGGCTAAACGCAGAAACTTACCACTGCTGGGTATAAGATAAGCTGGCTGAATGTTAGGTATAATATTAAAACTGAAAACATTCTTCAAGGTGAAGATACAATGCAGCCCAGGTAACTGTACTCTCAAAGTTGGAAAAAAGGCAACAGTGTTTGTTGTGTACAAAGGTAATTATTTATTTATTTATTTATTTATTTTCCGGGAGGAGGGGAAAAGCCCATTTTAGGGGAGCCATAGCTTTTTTCTAAAAATGGGCATAAAACCTCCTCATCTTAGGCATCAACAGATTACATTCCAAATGATACAATCAGCTCTTAAAACCAACATAAAATATTCATAATTTCTAATCACTATAACTATACTATGCTATCTTATCTTATCTAAGTAATTGAAGAAATCGTACTTTTGATTACAATAACTATTAGTGATTCTCAAAGGTCAAAGGTGTGTGTCAAAGGTCATTAGTGATTCTATTTGTGAAATTATTATTTTTGCATACAGCGACGGTGTGTGTGAGTTAGTGAGGGATGCAGCTAACACAACTGAGGGAAAAATAATAATTAGATGTGCTGCGCGTGGTTTAAAAATGTGAACCGCCGTTTTTGTTTTCGAATCCTGTATTATAACGAGGAGTGTCTGGAGCAACACTAGACATCGGAATGTGTTCCAGTTCCATCAGCAAACTCATGTAGTGACTGATTCCTCTCACGGCGGTATAAGAGTGTTAGGCGGAACGGTCCTGAAACATTTCCGGCTGAAATTTAAATTACTTAACAGTTCGATTTAACCCTCAAGAGCCCTTGCTCTATTGTTTGAACAGGTAGGCTACGAAATGGCCAGATGCAGTGCTCATGTCCAAAATGAAGCTAAACCAAGCACAACTTTTCAAATAGACGTATCTAACACTTCATAGGAATTGAGAAAAATGAGGGTTGAAGTCTCCATATAGCTCTCATTAAATCTTATTTAACTTAACTTCAAGTTTTATTCGATCTGTTCATTCTATCATGGTTGAATAATATTATAAGACGTAAAAATCCTGGTATTCATTCACTTTCGCTCTATTTTTGAGAAAATTAACACATACACCGGTTTGCCCTACAATTCGTTACCTGTGAAGCTGAAGTTAGAAGAGTGTTGCGTGTCGCGAGATCGCGCTGTTGGGGTAAGTTGGTGATATTCTTCCTCAAGCGAGGTCAGGTCCAAAGCAACCGAGGTCATAAGCGAGTGTATTTACTTTTTGATTCTGTTTCCTGAAACCAAGTGCCAATATCTAGAGCTAGATTTTAGTGGAAAATACCACAACCGTGCCAAAGTGAATTTTGATTCGGTGTGCAGGCTTAGTTTGTAAATTAATCGGGGCAACAAGAGGGTATTAGACACAGATATGTTACTACCAGAAGGTTTGCGACACGTCGGCGACGGTCGGGTTGATGTGGACGAGTGTCAACAGCGCAGCAGCTGCGGGATTTGGCCATCTAAGACATCGAGGAGAGCTGGTTTGCAAAGCAACAAATAATTTATTTCTACCATATTTTGAAGACAATATCTCATATTCTATATTATTTTATTTCGTCTATTTTGTTTTGTTTTGTTTTTCGTTATGCTTGTCTCTTTTCAGTCACATTGGACCGGGCTCCATTGCTTTTGGCGGATAGTGCAACATACTTTCAGCGTATCGTTAACCAAAACGAACCCTGCTACTAACCTTTCCCAAACTATCCAACATCCCAGTGATTTCTCGTGGAAGTGCAGAGGATTTCTCGGCTTCCTTCAAAGCGAGTATCATGTCAACACGTTCCTTCCCTTTTCCTACTTGACCAGCATTCGGCACGGCCGGCGCCGGTATTGTTTTATAATGGATCACCGAGTTTTACACATTGAAGATGTATGTTAGTCCCAAACATCATCTGTTGGTTCTTTGTGCAAATACAGCTGATCTGGCAATAACGGAATTGCATCCGTGGGCGGTCAATCATGCTCATGCTCATGCTCATACACCGGTCCGCCTCCACACCGAAAGTATAGCGTACATACACCTTGTTAGATACGTCAGAGTGACATTTTGCTTGTAACATACACCGGTTGGACACAGCGTCAGGTATTTCAGAACGTTCAGCACTTGGCGTCATGTCAGATACACCGGGTATAATTTTCAAGCGGCAGATACGTCGACTTGCTGTGTGGTGTATCTGAACTATTTGCATAACATTTAAAAAGATCAGATAGGTCGCATATGAAAATTGTGGCACATAACTGAATAATTTTGATAATGTTATTTGACAATTGCAACTACATTAAGGGTGTTATTAATGACAGGATAGAATGAAA